>OW028577.1:21884054-22131539 GCA_932294295.1 Alitta virens
CATCAGTCAGCGCATCAGTCAGCGCATCAGTCAGCGCATCAGTCAGCGCATCAGTCAGCACATCAGTCAGCACATCAGTCAGCACATCAGTCAGCACATCAGTCAGCACATCAGTCAGCACATCAGTCAGTCGGTCAAAATACCGAGCTTATACAGTATAAATATGGAAACAAAGATAGATAGATGTGGGCTAGATGGCATGGCCGGGGCTGATGCTAATCAAGGAATTTACCCCTCTGGCCGAGGGGTGTGTTATGGGGTCATTTTATCACCTCGCACGAGACTTCCTATATTATATCTCGTCTCATCTCGTGCGAGCCGAGAATGAATGAGATAGCACCCAGGGCATCTATATTGCTGACTAACCTTTCCATATTAGCCTCCTCTTACAGGATGTCATCACATATTTCCTGAAAGCTGCGTGGATTTTTTGTTTTTGTGATAGGTGGGGTTTGCAAGAAAAGGGTATGGGTTTAGGCAGATACTTCATAACTCAGTTAACTGCAAATAAAATGAATAGGGTTCTAAAGTGCAGGGTTATCAACAAGATGTTACTGTGGAATGGGCATTCAATTGTACTTGGTATCTATGGACTCCAAGTCTTATCATCTCATCATTACGACTGCCATTGCCAGCTGCCCTCATAAGAGACAATATGGCAAAAGATAAATCACGCAGAATAGCTTAATTGGACCTTCAATTCTCCTCTCAACTTTCTGTGTGCATTTTTGTTTAAAATATTTAAAGTCATATTGCTATCTGTCAAGGTGAACAAAGCATTTGGAAGAAAGGATTGAGAAGCCATGCCTTGATTTACCAATTTATCACTTTTTAAATGTTGCCTTTCAAGGCTTTTTGTACTTTTTTTTACTTTTTTGTAACTTGTCCTTGATGGCCACGCACATGTCAGGACAATTAACGTTTGTCTTGGACATCAAAGCAAATTGTCTTCTTTGTCTACTAGCTTTTAAAGGTGAGCTGAATTGTCTATGTTGCCAATGGAAGACAAGTCTATTAAATTATACCGTTTCCATTCAATTGAAAAAAGAAATCAATAAAATTTGTTCTTACGGCAGTCATAGGGGTGATCCAAATTAAGACCACTTTGAAGTGTAGCGTTAGTGAACACTATTAGGACAACCTTCTTAGCAAGGCTGCTGAAACATGGACCACATTACCATTGAGGTCAATATGATACTTGCAGCAAAGATTTTCTAAGTGAGAGTCCTCTGAAATTATACAGAAAATGCGACTCTTGTAAATTTAAATGATAAATTTACCCACAAATAGAGAACTTAGTATTGGAATATTGGAATTAGCACAGCTATTTGCCACGTCTTATTGCTCATAATATAGACACGACCTGTACAAGCAGACAGTCTGTTTTAAAATAGCAACATAGGCAAAGACAGACTGTAAGAGAAACGGAAAGAAAGTGCAATATTTGGTTAATATTTCAAGATCAGGGACAAAAATACAGAGTGTATAATAGACAGCTACTAAGTGAAAATACTTCGATAAAACCTACATAACCATTTTGACAAAGTGGCTATGTCAGTCTATGTCATGTATAAGGATAGGGTAACTCCCTGTCATTCACATAATGTTCACCTAATTTCAGCTTTCTCGTGTTTTTGTGGCTAAAATTTTTTGTTGATTTCCTTTGTGGAAACAGCAGAATTAGCACCGAGGGAAATGTCAGTAGCGTTTGTTTCGCTAATCCAGTCTGTCAAACCGAACTAGTCATGTTTGGAATTATTATATTTCGTGATTCTGAGCAATAAAGGGCAACAGGCCGATAAGAGCTGTTCTGGGACGAGAAACAAGCTTGGCCGCTTACCGAGGGCTGCTTATCGTGTTATGTAATCGTTGTGTAGGCATTATGTAACTGGTGTTTTAAGGACGCCCGAGCTACCCTCCAAATCTTTGGCTTGTCAGTAACTTGAGAGAGATAGCGTGTTCCTAATGTCTTTTTGATTGCTGCACGTTGGCTTTCAGGACCTCTTTTTATGGCATTTTAAAACCAGCTAAAATTGAATAATCAGCTGCCAAAATGCATTTAAATGGTTAAACACACCAAGGAAATGGCCCATCAGCGAAGTAGGTTGGTTTTCAATGGTAGGTTTCAGGGTTCAGTTTTCACTGCAGTCGTGGATAAAAGTCATTTACAGGAGAGGATTTTGATGCAGTTAATTTTTCCTCTTGCAGCTACTGAATTTATCATAAGATACAACTAGGGTACCAGCACACCTAAGAAAAAAGCAACTCCCCCACCCCTATAACCCCCTGTCAGTAATATAACTATATGCAGAATGACCTCAATGTCCAATGTATTTGTAATAATTTATTTTATAAATTGCAGACATTTTTCGACATGATTTTCCTATGAACTTGCAATACGAGAAACACATTCTTAACCTTCATTGAAAAGAGGGCAGTCAAGTCATTTGCGTACTTAACGTACGTAAAACTATACACAAATTTAAATAAAATTGTAAACAGATAAAATAAAAGGAAACAGCTTTTTTTTCTAGGCCTTAATCTTCAATTGAGGGGGGGGGGGGGGGGCTGAAGGACGCTACTTGGGGAACATTTATTGCCCCTCCGCTACACATGGGAGACAGCCAGTAGTATTTGAATAAAGACAGCAGCTTAGTTGCTTGTTTTAACACGAAAAGCAGTCCTCACTAACTTTAGATCTTTACAGTCAATAAAATAACTATTAGATGCATAACTAGGATATTAAACTGTATAAAAAGTCCTGGGGTTAAATATTTCTTGTGACACTACTATATTGGTTCTTCCCGCTAAGAACTGATTGTTTATGTGCGATTATTAAAATAAACGGACGATGAAATTGCATGAGAATAGGTGATACACAATGTTTTTGCGAGTTTGGCGGCAGATGAGGAAATACGTGAGCTAGTCGCCCTACAAGGAACGGCGGGAAAAGATTTTCAAATGAGTGAAAACGACGGTAGATACGAGTGTCAAAAAAGTATAGCTGAACATCTTAAATGATGGGATAGAGACTGAGAAGTGGCATAATAATTATATAGTACTACGTTGGGCTGGGTTCGAACCCATGCACCCACATTACATCAAGTAAATGTGTACAAATGTTCAGTAATACAAGTCATACACCAATAATGGATTTTATCTTACATACAGTGCACAGCTATTCCCGATTATGAAGACCACTTTTGACTGTCCAAAATGTTTCTTTGTGTGTTATATACAGTGTATGAAGGCCTGCCATTTCTGTATAAATGCCATTGCTTACTGCTGGTCAACACTTGGTGTCGTCATCTTACAGCCCAGCGACCTAATTAGGTAAATTCTTTGCTCGTTTACTCATTTAAAGTAATTAATAAATTTATCTTATGGTCTATAGGCTGGCATATGGTATAAAAGGTTTAACAATGAAATTACGAATAATTAGATGTTCATGTGCTGAGTTTACGCAATTGTTGTTCTGGCAGGCAGGCCATTCATACAAATTGTCTAAACTCAAAAAATATTAATCCATTTCTCTTGTATTTTAATTTTGCTTAACTAGGTAAACTAGCAAAGAATGTCCATAATTAGGTCGCTGGGCTTATAAGTGACGACACCCAGTGTCAATCACAACATTTTAGAAATGGATTTTCTGTGTTGTTGAGAGCATTAGTAATTTTTCAAGATTATGTGCTCAAATGTGCATCATCATTTCAAGTGGAAAACACATCGTCTTCAGCAATTCAGTTATATGTCTTAAAAATTTCTTTTTTTATTGAGTTATGTCGTTCTTCAGTTATAACTAACATGTTCATAGGAATATCAATGCCTGTTTTACATCACCAGTCCTGAATTACCCCACGCACGTAGCATGACATAACGTAATTATATGCCATAATATGACAGTTTATAACATTAGGGAATAAGATCTCCAAGTATTCATAAATGTCATGTCTTATGTCTGAGCAATACTGATGCCGAACAGCTCAACCTTTTTCTATTGACGTGCATGTTGTGATAGATAGATAGATAGATAGATAGATGGATAGATGGATAGATGGATAGATGGATAGATAGATAGATAGATGATAGATGGATAGAGAGATAGATAAATAGATGATAGATGGATAGATAGATAGATAGATAGATGGATAGTTAGATAGATGGATAGTTGGATAGATGGATATATAGATAGCTAAATAGATGGATAGTTGGATAGATAGATAGATGGATAGTTGGATAGATGGATAGATAGCTAGATAGATGGATAGATATTTAGATTGATAGCTAGATAGATTAATAGATGGATAGATAAATCAATCTATCAAATCAACTTCCACGGCTGTAAGCCATTCATTTGACTGGCCTCGCACGAATGAGTGGAAAGAAAAAGCACCAAATTGTAGAACATTTTCTACTCGTACACCCACTTTCTGTTCCACATATTACGTAATCTATCGTTGGCACACCTTGTCACTTGCGTCCTCTCGAGTCCCATGTGTGGGTAGCAGCGTCTATAATTTTAGGCCTAATTGAAACATTGACCAGTGCCAAGTCTCTTGCCTGCCTGACTAATTGACAACGATGTCATAATGAAGTGAGTTCGTGCCCACGGCCATGGGGCCAGACCCAATTTGGCGATCATGAAACATTTTGCCAGGGGGCCCAGTTGGTCTCTTGCTTAGAGTAGATTTGTGTCATGCATAAGCCTGTCTATCAAGACTTCAGCATCTCCGGATAGCTTCAGGGTATAGAACACCAAAGAGACTAAAAAGGACTAGCATTGCCTTTTTGTGTGCAGTGAAAGTGCGGCCCAGCAAAAAGACTGCTTGGATTGTAAAATCAAACGGCTAGGTCCCATGATTTTAAAAGGGAAAGACCACATCGTCTATTAATTTACTCATTCTATTGGATTATTCATTTATTTACAACGTTTTCAAAGCACTTTATTCATTTGAAAATGAAAAATCTCTGCTCTACCAAAATATACACCTGGTCCACCGCACATATATCATTAGTTCCACTAGAATCTCCCAACTCTCAAAACTCAAGGATCTATTTCTATCAGCAGTCAAAACGATGTAATTGTGCATGATCTTAAGATGGGATTCCACTGTATAGTGAGGTTACATCAAATCACAGCTGACTGCTGGGGTGACTGTCACTTATTAGCAGATTTGTCACTAGCCAAGTTTATTGATTTGCCATTGGTCTCCCTGACAGGTGGTTCAGTTTCCATTTGTCAGCAATGTGTCATTTGTGTTGATCAATATCAAATCGAGATTGTTTGTCACATCAAACTGACTACTTTGTTACACTACTGCTGAGTTGGTTGTTGGTTAAAGCAGCAGCTGATAGCCTAATGGTTTTAACATTAGGTAGCTTCTATGAAGGAGGTCCTAGGTTCGAAGCTAACTCATGCTACTAGAACCACTTAGTACTATGGTGAGACACCCTATGTAAGATAATCTTTAAATTTATATGATTAGGATGACCTTTAATGCATAATTAACTGGTCTTAAGGGAGAGATGCTCGGAGATGGTCTTTTAAGTTATGAAATATATTATAATGGTTTGTTGTTTTATCCCAATGTTACTGGTTTCAAGCTTAGCTAGGAAGACGTAATGATGATATAAGATTGGGGGTCCACACCTGTCTCTGCTCGGGACCCTTATATTATGAGAAAGGTAAAAGACCCCACTTGAATCTTCAGGGTCCCTGGAAACCTACTTTTACAATATCTGATAACCTGTCTAGATTGCTTTGCAAAGAGCGTATAATATCCTAATTCTGGCAGCTTTGTATTCTTTGTATGGAATTGAACAAATTTGAATCGAGGATCAAAAGTCAAAAATGCCTAGGTTAGTTGTGCGGAAATGTTGGCGAGTTGCTCTCAATGAGATTCTGTAGACCCTCGCTGTGCCAGCTTGCTTATTTTAGTCATTATAGATGGCGCAAGAGGTCCACTTGTAGACACTATGTTACAAATTTACCGTATGGGTGGAATCATTTTACTTGCCTGAGCATAGACACCGAGTTCGAGGCTTTGCCAGTTTCTTGTAGCTCATGAAAAGTGCCTGTTGAGGGAACTGAACTCAGGCCTCATTGAGCACAGGTCCTTCAGAGAGCTGAGGTTACAAATGCGTTCAAAATGACATGGAATCAATGGGGAGGTGTTGCCGTGTTATCATATAATTGAAGAGGTCTTAAGATAGGGTCCTAGTGCATTCATGTTAGCAACAACCCATGAATGAATGTTAGGGTGAAGATCCTTCAATCCCCGTGTTCCACAAGTCCACAGACAGTTGGGTTCCTGCCTTTAAGCTAGGCGTCTCACGTCTTTTGATCATAAATGTCTGAATGGCCGATTTGTCCCCCCAGCCCCCCTGGCCCCCCTGGCCCCCCTGGCCCCCCAGGTTCTTATGATAATTGCATAGAACACTTTTGCAACTTGTCTGCCTGTGTTGGACCACGGTCATCGCCAAATCTATTCCATTGCATAGGGGGCTATTGGAGCAACATGCATGTATAAGTAACGTGACTCAAGCTAACCCACAGAATATACTGGGTAGGGCTTTTAAAATGCTTTATCAGATATGATCTGGTGATCACAATTTCCAGCTGGGCTGTATAGTGAGGTGGTTTTAAAACGCAGTAAAACTGTAGGGATATTTTCAAGGTAATCCTAAAAAAAGTTCACGGCAATTGAGAAAACATTCGCATTAAAAAGCTGGAATACTTACCTTAATTAGGTCAAAGCCCTTAAAAATCATGTACATGTCACGCCCCAGTGACCACTCAGTCAACATTCATTATCTCAACACATTGGGAGCCTTTTGTCTTATTCTGTAAGTATTATGAAATTTAAGCATTATCATAACTTTGAATTTACAAAAACTGGTCATGAGATACAAGGGAAATGGGGCTCTAAAATTATTGTCTGGTCCGTATTTTAACTTATACACTTAAAGAACAAATTTTGTGAAAATGTTGCTTTTTTTTTATTCTGAATTTGATGAATTGTCTGATAGATTGGTTTGGTAAATTTATAGCATTTTTATAGTGAATATTATTTTACTGTTTCGATTTAAATTTTTACCTTGCATATGTAATAATGAGATGACATGACGTCATCCAAATTTATTGATCCATAAAAGTGTGAAAATCATTTCAATATTTCTTACAGTAATAATACAAGAAACCACATGGTCACATTTTAACTGTTAGTTCAAAATATACAGTTGACAATATATCAGTGGTCTTAATAATAGGTTGTCTTAAATTTGGGTCATACTGCACTACTCTATTAAGGGGTAAATGACTGTCATAATACAACAGAAAGCAGGGGATGGCCAATTGCCAATAAACCCGAGGATTAAGGGTGGGATTAGGACTCCCAATATATGGCTATATAATCACCTCGCCTAATCATCCTTCATATATAGCAGCTTGGATCCATATTGTTGAATTAGACATTGTTTTACTGATGTACACGGAAAAAGTAACTTTTTTTTATAGATAAATAGACGGGTAGATAGTTCGATAGTTAGATAGATAGACAGATAGATAAATAGTTAGATCGATAGTTAGTTAGATAGATAGATAGATAGTTAGATAGATAGACATATAGATAGACAGATAGATAAATAGTTAGATAGATAGATAGTTAGTTAGAGATAGATAGATAGATAGAAAAGGAACGTTCAGCCCTCTAAAGCAAATTCTTGCCGCTATCGAGGGTTGATTGATGAGGTGAAAGAGAGGAGGAGTCCACCAATGCTACACATTTACCCCATTGGTGGGATCTTTTACTTGCCTCAGCATAGACACTGAGTACAAGGGACGGCCTATTTAACGTCTCACCCAAACGACATCCAGCTGGGATGTTGCTCATGAAAGGTTGCCCGCTCCTGGGATTGAATCTGGGTCCTTCAGAGGAGTAGGCGAGCGTCTGACCACTAGACCTCCCAGCTTCAGAGTATATAGTTGTTTCGTATATTGGTGGAACTCAGTCAAAAGACTACCTCATTTTGTGATCAGACCAAAGTTTATCCTTTTCATTGTGTAGGAGGTGGGGGGGGGGGGGGCGTGGATGGGCGTAGTGTTTAAAAGGCTATCATAAAAAAACGTGTGTAGGCCTTAATTCGGGGGAGGGGGAATGTGGATTTATTTTCTGCTTTCCAAAACGTATACATGATAATATGTGGAAGAGAAAGTGGGTGTACAAATATACCATTATTTTAAAATACACTTTTTGAAGTCAGACAAGGACTCCTAAAATTTCTGAACCTCCTTCACCTATGCGGAGGTTCTACTAAATTGTAATTTACCTTTAAATGCATGAATTTTACACCAGAAGTATGATACATGTTTAGTGCCAGTGTATTTTACCTATAACTTAATAGTGTTGCTTGTACTCGGTATCTATGCTGGGGCAACTGAATGACCAACGTCATGATATACCTTGGTATTTACTCTGTTTTTAAAGACCATCTCACCGTTTTTAGAGCAACGGTTGGTCTTAATGTGGAGATGGTGCTGTATAGAAAGCTGTTTTATTAGAAGTCTGCCGTGGAATATTTTATCCCATAGTAAAATCACCTTACATCTCCTTTTTCATGTCTTTTTATTCTTTCTCATACAGTACTGTAAGTATACTTAGGACTAAGAATCCAAATTAATGCTGGCTCCGCCTTAACACATTACTTGTAGGAACATAGCAAAAATGTCTCATAAAATCCCTAAACAAGATTTAGGAGGCAAATTTCTTCAGAGACTTGGCTGCAAAATGTAGCCCGAAGCTAAGCACAGAAGGTTATTGTAAGTAATTCATACATCAACCATGAATTATACATAGTACATGCATGATTCAGTGGCCTTGCTGGTAATTGGCTCCGTGAATATTGCTTTTTTTTTTCTATGGAAATTTATGGAGTTGCTCAAAGTGGTAGTCAAATACATTTAAGAGCAAGGGGTTTGGGAGACCTTTTTATCTGTGGAGGCCACAAGTAACGATTTTTAGATAATTTTCTTTTGACACACAACTGCGATTGTATTGTGAAGGTAAGTGAAGAGAGTCACAGGAGTGGAGTATGTAACTGCCTCAGCATAGACACTTTAAATTATGACCAAGGGCTCCACATAGCCAAAATATGTATAGACAATTTATGGCTGACGGAAAAATTGCTTTTCTTAATTACCCCTAGCCACCATCGAAGTATTATGATAATTTCTGAATCTACTGAAATAAGCCAAAAATAGTAGGAGAATGGGTAAATCAACAGCTTATTTCTTTTCATTTCGATTTTAGGTATTTTGTGATATATTCAAGAAAATAAGATTAAACAAACACATGGTTTCAAGGTGAATTTTGTCCTCAAGCTGGGTAGTTTATTTGGAACTACACTCCTCTCACATTGTTCAATCCTATGACATTGTATTATTCACACGCAAGATTTCTCATAACTGTTGCTTAGATGCCACGATGAAAAGACTGACAAATAATCTCAGCTTGAAATCGTGCTAATTACTTGCAAAAAACGCCCACATGTGCTCGTGTTTGAATTAAAGTGCATAAAACACTTTAAGATAATCAAATCCCTAGCCATTTGTCTTTCAGGGAGTTACCCAAAATAGAACACATTATTTGTCATAAAAGAACACATTTGACATTTGTGTCTTCTCTGTATTGCATTGTGGGAAATCTCGAGTCTTCGTGAGCTACCTGGCTGAGGCATGTAAAGGACCCCACTCATGCACTAAATACGTAACATGCTGTTGACTCTAAGCCTTTTCATCATTATGTCTGCCTTTTAGTGGCTGGTCATATAAGTTGACTAAGCCTTAATCAGTCTTAAGTCATACAATTTAACTCCGTTATATACTGGAATTTTGCCTCTGAATATAGTTAATTTTTTTACTCAACTTGAGAGTTGCAGCAATTGGCTTTTTTTTCTGTAGCCAAAGATAATGTTCAGTTTTGTTAGAGTGGCATCAAGGATCTAAATGATGGGGATCAATTTCGCATACTATTTAGAGAAGATTTGGAACATGCTAAACATCCAAGAACTAATGGTTTCGCATGGCACTATCTGACCATCAAGTCTTTAACCTATGACTTTGAAAGTTTAGAAACCATCAGAAACCATTTGCAGCAACTTTCATAGTATGTACTTCCGTTCATGTTCTATGGACGATGCCACAATTGTAATGAAGTAAAACAAGTTTCTCATTCTAAGCTCCTCAAACACGCCATGAAAACAGCTTGTTGAAGAGACCACTCCTCTGATGATAGGAGCAAAGCATGAAAGCAAACTGTCTGTAATAGCAACAACAATTGACTATTTATGTCGAGTAGTCAATTACATGTAAATGGTGGGTTGGCTTCCGCTGCAAGACCAATTGCTGCCACAACCGAATCTCAGCCAAGCAAATGACATTTTCACGTAATCAACACCCAAAAGCATTGATTTTCTTTAACTAGGTTAGCTACAGTAGCCTTACTGCCTGTGTCTGCCTCCCTCTGCCTGCTTCTATCATGTATATGTTTGATTGAGCAGTTTTAGTTTGGTCTATATCCTATACAAATCAGCACAGCTAAGCAGAATTTTGAAAAAGAAAAATACAGCATCACCACATTACTATTAAGACCATCTTCCATTAAAACAGTTGTACTTTGGACCAATTTTTATTATGAAAATGTTTACTTTAATTAAACGCTCTTTTCCTCAAGGTGAGGCTCTATAATTTTTATTTTTAGTTACTTGGACACATGACAGACTTTTTTTTATGTTTTCCAAAAATAATGCATTTGAATTAATAACTGAATTCATCCCACAATTAATAAAACCTCACATTAGAATCAATAAAATGCGCACCGAAGGGTATCATGCTGGGCAGGTACTGCTTTTTTTAAACACATTTTTAGAATTAAAAACACTTCGATATTATGACATGCCTTGAGTGTGCGGTTTTATAGTACCAATCTTAGGGTTCTGCAGCAAAGGTATTGAAATGCTAATCAAATTAAGGATAACTTTGATTAATTAAGACCACTCTAACACCTGGCCTCCACTCGATTTGTCTCAGAGAAATGAAACAAAAATAACTATGGGATTGTTCTGTTGCTATGTTGTTTGTGCTTTTACCTGTCTGCTGTATGAAATACCAAAGAAAAGTGGAGAGATATCATAGTGGAGTATTCTGACGGAGATTTGTGCTTTGCTCCACTTCCTGTTGACTAAAAACACCGACCAATTGTCAAGGTCATCTACACTCTAAAAACTATAAGTGCTATATGGGAACCTTTAAAGGTTCAAAAGCCCGGTATAGATATGGAACCTTTATTAGTTCTTTTTAGAACCTCTCTAAAGGTTCTTTAAAAGAACCACTGAAGGTTCCATATTAAGTTCTTGATGGAACCCAATGGTTCTTGAAAAAAAGTTCTGTATAGAACCAAATGGTTCATGAACAAACCCATCAAATGGTTCTGTAAAGAACCCTTGGCTTGTTCAACAGTTCTTCAAAGAACCTTTATAGGTGCATTTCTGGTTCTGCTTAGGGTTCAATTTAGAACCCTGCGGTTCTATTTGGAACCTAACAAGGTTCAAGTAAAGGGTCATATATTGGTTCAATAAAGGTTCTTTTAGATGTGAATAAATATACAGCACAACAATAAATTTTGGTTTATACATTTATTTTCTTTCATGAACAAACATAGTTTTGGTATGTTGGACTGAGCTCCACACAACCGAGGGATAAAATCACTTCATACACAATGTACAAGTTTACCAAATTAACCATACCACAATCAATGATGCAAAATTCCACATAACACATGGTGTACTTTTGGTAGCAATTAACCATTCAAAAACCAGTGAAATATCAGGTTCTCTGTCTTGGATGACAATCATGCCATATTTCAACATTTTCCACATAGACTGGACTCTCTCTTGTGCTTGATCTGAACAAAAATGTGGGTGTTGACTCCTGCCAAAATAAAGCGTAGGAAGTGTTATTATAAAAATCATGACATTCGATGGTTGCATCAAATACATTGATTATATAACATCACCAATTATAAGGATCAGACATATATTATTACAGCCGTCAATGTTTTGTGACAGTTATTAACTATTTTTGTGATAGTTATTTACTAGGTAGCAACAAAACTGTTTTTATACTGTTGGTGCTATTACTGTTGTTTGTTGCCCACTTGGTGGGTTTTGTTCTTTGTTGTTGACAGGCAGTCCTCATGTAAATTTTTAATATGTAATCCAGTTACTCATTCTTCATAATTTTCCATAATATACACAAGTCTATGGTCTGCTTGTTTGTATTCTGTCTGAGGGTGGTTCTTTATTGAAAATATCATTATGAATAGGCAACACCACAGAGTCATTTATAGTCAATATTTGCATTATGTTTGCAAATGTTGATATCTTTGATTTTTCAAGAAAGAATTTTTAAAATACTATACAAAGTTTTTTTTACCTTTCCTTTTCTCCTTAATGTACCCTGGCAAGCTGAATTGCACATTTTCCAGTCTCTTTGAAAAAATACAGTTGTGGCTTCATTTTATGAAGAGTCTAAAACAGCAAATTTTATTGATAATTCAATATGAATATTTCAATAAAAAAGTCAAAATTATGAAAATATTTGCAATTTCATACGAAACATTACATAACAGTTGCAAAGTGGCTTGAAAATTTACAAAAAATGTGTTAAATTATCACCTCAAAAAAATTGTGCTGATTGCAAGTGCCACTTTTGTCCTATATCTGCCTGCAAAATCTAGTGGCATGAATAATTTTGCAATCTACTGTATATGCAAAAGTAGTATTCAACATGACATTTATGGATTTATGATAGTGAAATATAGCAATTCTATATTTTTTGTAATGAATACTCACCATGACAAGCAATACATTTGCTGCAAGTGATATTTCTTGAGCAGTTCACTGTGTCTACTTTCTCAGTGCTACAGTGTAATACAGTCCTCTTCATTAAAATCCTGGATGTTTCTATAGTCATTTGGTATTTTTTTCCTACTCAAATATCTGCAAAAAACAATACAACTTAACAATATAACAACATGTTTTTATGTCTTGATTAAACAAAATTATTTAAATATTACTTACCATGAAGCATTCGACAAGTAAAAAATTTTTTTTACTCACCAGGAACCGAAATCCAAGTGCTTGTTGATGAGTTAAACTGTCTAATGTAATGCTCATTGAGGCTGCAATGTCTGGCTTAAGTTGTTGTTCTAATCAATTAAGTGACTGCCCTTAACAATCCATTTAAGTATTGGTACTTGGCATTGAACCCTTTTGTCAAGTTTTGAAGCTTTGGTGTGTGATTGAACCGTATGGTTCTTATATTGAACCTTTAAGAACCATTCGGAACCTTTACATGTACTATAGAACCTTCAGGTTCCATATGGAACCCCTAGGTTCCACATTGAACCTTTAAGAACCTTTTTTTCTTAGAGTGTACCATCGACCAATAGGATCCTGTAAAAGATTTCTGTTATGCCAGATGTAGACTGAAAAATAAAAATTATTTTCCGGACCTCACTAGTGTTCTGAAATATGTCAAGGTTGAGATGGAGAAGTTTATTAGTTTCGTACATATTTCTTCAATCTGTCACCCTGAAACGACTCCAATATACTCTTGTAGATTGTCCGCCTACTGCTTTAGCAGGGCAGCAGTCTGACTCAGACATATGCTTTGTCAAGTTCCTGAATCAATAGGAACTGACAGTTTAACATTGCATCCTCTACTAACTTCTCATCAGTGGCATATTATTTTCCATTTCAGTCGTTGAAGGCAAAGGCTACTGCAGTTTTCCGCGATTCGTTTGGGAACCGATGGAAGATGGTATGCGTAGACGATGGCTGACCGAAACGACATACATCAAGAACTCAGAGAGTTGGGACAGTCAGAAAGAGTACACAACCAGAGAAACAGAGATGATTGTCCGTCACAGGTATCAGGCTTCTTGTAGGAACCGGCATCCGGACGAAGCACCGTGTTACCGCAAGGAGACGTTGTATCGCCTTGTATGTATTGCAGAAGAAAAGGATGACAAATTCCGTGTCCAGATGAAAAGTGACAAGTAAGAGTTTTATCTATTAATATTTAAAATGTTGAGTTACATCTCTAGGTATTCGTTACCTCTTTGTAGATGCCAATTTAAAAACCAATATCTTGCTTGTCAAGATCATGGATGCTTCAGTGTTAAACAGACCCAGAACCAAAACCAGCTCTAGTGCGCTTTTAGTGATTCCTATGGGTAGTTTATAATTGTGGGAAAGCATAATGTTGCAGAGAGAAGTATAACAAATTCAACGAGTAAAAGAGTGCTATCTATATCTTTTCATAACGTGGAATTTATCCTGCCCTTCTGTGTAAATGTCCAGAGAAAAAGTGGCAAGCATGAACTTCATCTATGTCTATTCATTGCATTACATTACCCTTCTTGTTCTTCATTTTAAATTGTTTATGTACTCTTTATGTACTGCTGAAGAGCATGATAACAAATTCTGCATCCGGATGAAAAGTGACGAATAAGAGTTGTATCCATGTCTAGCTTTTCGTAATGCGCTTTTTCTTCTCTCGGTCTTCGTTAGCTCTTTTGCCTCTTTCCTAGATCTCTCGTCATATTTTGTGACAGCCTTGGCTGTCCTAATGGAGCACCGGGTGATGTAGGTTACTAAAGTCTGGTTGGGTATCAGGATATTGATGACGTGGCTCCTTCTGTTTGTCACTGCAATTTGTATTTGGTTCCTAGATGTACTGTCTCCTCTTCTGTAACATCTTCTTATGTAAATTATCAACACCTTCTGGAAAAACGAGTAAATATTCCTTCGAAGGGAGATTTTGTACTGTCTCGATTTTAAAATGTTTTTTAACTTTATTGAAACATGGGTTATTACTCAGTTGTTTCATTGGTTATACATATATAAACCAAAGTTCTGAATGGAAATTCAACATTTGCTGTTATGGATTTCAGCATAATTCTCTTTTTCATTTAGATCGTTCTTTCATGAAGGTCTCTTACACCTGTAGCCAGTAATCATATACCATTCCAAGAAAATAAGTTGAGATATTCTTTGCTCTGGTTTCATATCATAAAAATTTGCTAAAATGTTGAGCATTTGAATGTTGTACATATGTCCTATTGGGGGAATAACCCGTACTGGTTAGGTGGTCTTCAGTCGCATTATTCGGTGGATTTATTATACAATATTCTTAATGCGGTGTTCTACCTTAGCGATTCCATGTGATAATCTTGATCGTGAGATTCCGCGTTATCTGGAAGATAAGAAAATCTATACGATGCACATTACTTAGGATATTCCATAGAATGACATTTTAGAAGAATTTTATTTGGTCAGCTTTTTCTTGATAAATTCATGTGGTTTATATTTTTTCCTTCTCTTTTTGCACGTGTTCAAGAGTTGCAAAATATGTGAATGCCATATTCTGTTTGTATACATGCTTACCTATAACATGATGTAGTACTTCGAATGATACAGGGCATCCAAATCTTTCGCTGTACATAGGACATTGTCACAATTGCTTTCAATCATCAAATTTAATGGTAAATACTGGATGCCATGTTGTTGATTGCATTGCCAATGGCCATTTGGCATATTGGCCAGCTGGGCTAAAGGTTCCAGGTTTGATTCCCAGTCGTGGCACTCGTGAGCTGATGGCTTTTGACATGCAGCTGAATGGCATAATGGCTACAGTTAGTGGAATTGATGTGTGAACTTTTGTTCGTTTTGTGTAGAAATCTTAGTTCTCTTGATGACTCAGGCTTTAATTAGCTGAACCTTGTTTCTAACGACAATTAAATGTAGTGACGATTCAATGGCCCCAAGAAGAGTCATAACCACGTGTTAGTCATCATGGGATAGAACAGCTATAGTAAAATATATAAGAGTGTGATTCATCAATGCAGTTTATCATAATGTTTATAGTAAAAGAAAAGAAAAGTTTACAATTAAGTTTTCCAACTTTAAGGCCCTGGCCGACTCCACTGAATGTCTTGGGTTTGCATTCCATTTCAATTCTGGCATTCTTTCCCAGCTGTGTCTCGGCTGGATGTCCCTCGCATGAGACATTATATTGGTTGTGCCTTGTACTAAGTGTCAATGCTGGAGTAATTAAAAGGCCCCACCTATTCGGTAAATGAGACCTAGATTGCATTTGGCATCGTATTAAAGTCGGCCCTATGTGGGCGACGTCGGTCCAACATCGGGCTAACATCGGGTCGACGTAGCATGTTATCAGGGGAAACTTGGTGCAGACTTCGACCTCAGCGTCTTATCATTCCGTCTGCCTCTAGCAGCTGCTCATATGAACTGACTCAGCTCCAGACCAAGACCTGTTAATAATATGAAACAAAACAAAAATGCAATTTAAGACTGACAGCCTTTGCAAGTTTACTGGGATTCCCCTTTATTCCCCCTTGGGTCTATTTATCTGCAGCATCATTTTGTCATTTTGAATCTGAAAGTTGTGTGATTGAAATTTTTGTACATAAGGAATGGCCTCGGTTTATTAGAAATCATTTAATCACATGAGCATTCACAAAAGTGTGTGTAGATGATTTGACTTTGAAATAATACAAAAATGTGTCTTGAATCAACACCCTATCAATCAGTAAAATTAGAACACTGCTGAATGCTCTGGGTAGAAGTATGACTTCAATACTACGACCACTGTTGGCTGCAAGAATAGCTATTCTTTGTAAATAATAGAAGGATTTGCAAGATTTTGGTTCAGTATGACTGTCTACTATTGCGTTGAGAGGTGGCCTTATTTGTAAATTAAGAATAAAACAATACAGTCCCTGTGATACTGTGATTTATTCCTTTGTACCTATTGCTAATTACGTTATATAGTCTTAATAATGAAGTAAATTACAATCAGATTATCACTTTCCAATATGTGATGTCCTGATTTTGAGGCAGCTTTAATTGTGAGGTTATTCACGATACTAATTACATTACCTTTTGTTATTGTGAGGGGTCATAACAATTATGTCGTCTTATGGGTGGGATTCTACTGTGTTTGATTAGCAACAGGAGAGTGAGAGAGAGAGAGAGAGAGAGAGAAAGAGGAATTCATTTAGTCTAATTCGTTCCTGTTCATTTGGAATGGAGGACCATAGCTGCTGAGTAATTGCACCCCGCTTAATGTGATGTGGTTTGGAAAGAAAATATTCTTGTTTTTACTGGTGGCAAGGAAAAAAGTTAGGTAACCAATGGGCTGTGGGGGTTGAGACAGGGGAGCTGTCTGCGCCCCATTTGTTTGTAGACAATTTCGTATTCGCCACAGAAGGGTTTTTGGAATGCAACAGATACTAATGTCATTCCACAGGTTAGGCTTCTCCACGCTAAAGCTAGTTAGAATGGCAGATTCAATAGTTTCTTTGATTGATTTAGATGTAGGTTTTCCTTTTTAGAATATTAAGTAGAATCTCTTTGCTAACTTTCACCTTTTTGCAGAGAGATACTGAAAAATTTACAGAGATCTCTGAAATTCATCCTGTGGATTTTCTCGACTAGTTTTAAGCGAATTGCGGTGTGTTTTCGACCTTTTTTTTGAAAAGTCAACAAATCTTATAACTTTCAAAAGTCATTCGCAGAGCATTCTAAGCATCGTTATTAGGAAGCAGAAAGGGTATTCTTTCTAGCGATTATTGTCTAACAGACGAGTTATTGTTGTCACTTACTCGGCGTTGTTGTTGGCGTTGGTGGCGTTAGCACTTTCTGGTAAAGGTCTTTATATATAAAGATCGATTTTTTAAAAATTCATAAAAATATGAAGGAATCTGACCACCAAAATGATATTCTAACCAGAGGACCACTAGATGTGTGTGATATTGGGAAAAAAACATGAAAGTGATGGTGAACTCTCTTGTTGGTAAAAATTACATTAGAATAATCGTATATTATTTGTCTTTTTGAAACTACTCTGGCTTCCATCTTTTCGCAAATAAGGTGGTTTTGGCCATTCATATATGTGCAGGTGGACCATAAGAAGCAAGAAAATAAATATGAGCTCTTATTCTTGCATAGATTCCGCACAACCCTGCAAAATATATAGTCTCGTTTAGCAACGTTTCCCATTTTCACCCTATTTCACAGCATTACAGCTTGCAAAATATCACCAATAGCCCTGATGTAACAGCATACATGAGTTCAATACAACATTTATACCCTAGGTACAAATTTTCATGCCTACATTATGAAAAATAAGAAAGATATGGACGTCTGAACTTGGAAATTCATGCCGTTTGGCTTTTTCGCAAAAAATTTATAAAATTTCAAATTGCTGTATCTTCTAAACCATTGACACTGGAGACCTGGATTTTTCCATTAATTATATAGTCCTACAACTGGTATTTTTTGCAGAATTTTTTGAGATGGTGACCTGGGAAGTATGTCTGAATTTTGGTGAATTCATATGGATTGACCCAATTTCTGTTTGGGTGATCGGATTGCTACAAATTTCGTTTTTTACAGGATGTTAGCATAATGCTCTAACACTTATCGGTTAATTATCCCATGATGGGGTTAAATGCCTTAAGTTCTGTCAGGGTCATTGGATTTGAGTTTGGTTTATACTGTACAGGGTGTAACCATTATGCATTATAAATTCTTCGGGTGATCCATCTGCTCACCAAAGTTCATCTAAATATGTATATAACCTTTGAGTCTCATTTGAGATATCCTGTTGACAAAGAAAAGGCTAGCAAACATTCAAAAGATGGCCAATTTTGCCTCTTAAGCATAGATTACCAGTGAGCTACATAGAAAGTTACGTCTATATAGCCTAATAAGTACAGACGTTTTAATGACTTCACTGGTTAAAATTATTATTTACTCATTCACTGGAAGATACTGTAAATGAAACCTATCCTCAAACGGGTAACTGGGCACCACATTAAAGTGACATCTGTGCATCTCCCAACAAAGCAACCATTAAGCGTATGCACAACAGTATTGTCTTATCATCAAGCAGATAGCTCCCTGTGCCTCTGAGATCGCCATAAGCACATGATTGATATGAGAGCTAGAATGCGACAGAATAAACATATTGCAGCATTAGAAAATGAGTTATGGGACTACAATGACACTTGGCCCTCTTCCAGTCCCTAGAGGGAGCCACTTTGCTGGTGGTGCATATGATACTTCCTTATTATCGCTCGTTTGATCAAACATGCCTCGCAGACAAATTCTGTTTGGGTTATTTCACGCTTAGGTGAGCAGCTCATAGATTTGGGTATTACACTGTCTATCATAATGAGGATGCAGGACCCCCCTAGTCCACCCCCACCTATTTTAGCATCCACAAGTCTAGATCTATTGAGATATGTACCCTCTTTGTGACTGGAATGGAAACATGCTGCATATTGTGATCAATGCTTAGAGCATGGTATTACCAATTACAGCATGTTGCAGCTTGTGGTTAAATGTGTAAGAAAGAATGCTCATCTCGTAATTAATGCCACTTTTTGTTTTAAACATCTAGTTACAGTGGTTCCACTTCATCAGAAATAATTGAAAGTCTTATTTACAACAGATTTTACTCAGATAGGAGAGAAATATTTTATGAAAAAGCATAGTGTGTATGTATCATTATAACTGAAAATTGTTGCTTGAACAATCTAGGAAAATTTGTAAATTGTACCCTCCTAATTAATTGGTCATACTTGGCGATCACTACAGACTTGATGTAGAAGAAGTTTAGATTCAGAATCTGATCATTTATATTGTACCGTTTTTATTTTCATATTTTCATAGCAAAGAGGTTTTAAATCAGGTGGGTCTATGTCTTGTGTGTTCTTCATTGTGGGGTCCTACTGTATAGGACTGGCAACATTTTGTTTAGAAATAACAGAAAAAAAGAGCTTGGTGTATGCAAATTTAACTATCGGTTTCTTACCAGCAACGCAAACTTCGCTTTTTTCTGTGAATGCAAAAATGTACATTTATGACAAAGAATAGAATCCATTAAAATGCAACTAATGTACCCAGCTCAAGCTGAAAAGCTGAATTCACTCAGTGTAGATGTAACACAGCACAGGAAATGTGGGGGCTTGAAAATGAAGATTTGTGAATCACATGTTTTCGATTGTTTAAGAGACACCTGCCTGAGATGTAAATGCAAAAAGGAAAAAAGGTGGAAATTATGTGTGAAGCACAAAGCACAAAAATTGGAAATCGAAAATAGAAATGTGAAAGTAAAAAAGGAAGTCTCCAAAATAACAAAAGGGAGGAAAAAATGAGGCTGGGAAGCCATTCTATAATTGATGTGGAGTGTATCAGGTGCATAGATATTCTCATTTCTTGTGAAGATGCAGAGATGTTTGATTTCAAGAATTCTCAAAGAGCGCAGACAAGATGTCTGGAAGAAGGCTTGTTTCTTGTGGTAATCACACACCCGGGTTCATCTGTTATGTGAAAATATAGTATCTCGGCTATATCTATCTGCAGGGTGCGGCCTAAAACCTTGCACCAGGCATCTCCTCTTTCGGGTTAGCTCTAGGTTACTTAAATGCTTTTAAGGTCTTTCAAAGTTTTGCCACATTTAGTTATAAGCAATTGGTCATTGTGATATTTTTGATCTTATAATGTTAGACAATATCAGTATTATTGAGAGAGTGCATGCTACAGGGCGTGTTCTGAGTGACACATTTCACAGAAGTCTGATTTCTGTCTGCTTGCATGGTGTCTACATCAAGTCTAGATCTATTGAGATATGCACCCTCTTTGTGACTGGAATGGAAACATGCTGCATATTGTGATCAATGCTTAGAGCATGGTATTACCAATTACAGTATATTGCAGCTTGTGGTTAAATGTGTAAGAAAGAATGCTCATCTCGTAATTAATGCCACTTTTAGTTTTTAACATCTAGTTGCAGAAAAGTTTACAAATAAGAGATTTCCTAATTACTACACCTCTGAGGCCACAGTAAATATAATATTTGCCAAGAATCCTCCTTCAGTCTTTTTATACATGCATATATGTTATGGTATTAAATGATAAGAAGGTTGGGGTTCCAGTATTGGTAATTGAATTGAAACAGAGAATTATAATGGCATTCCAGAGGGACTATTTAAACCTCCAACTAATCTGGCAATAATCACATGATTTTCAGGAGGATGGGCCAGTTAATTCAACCGAAAATACAGAAAATTGACCTGAACCCAAAAAAGGCACTCTCCATCTCAAAAGTGTCAATGCCCTACCTTCCTAATTAAAAATTGAATCTGTTTGCACTATTTGTGGGGGCAAAGGTCTAGAAAAGTGTTTGTAACACATCTGTATGATCGCTGATCAGTGATATAATCTAATGCTTGTATTGCAAAGGCCAAGGTGAAAATGACCCGAAGGTGTGATAAGTGTGTACGTGCTATATTTAGATCGATATTATCTATCATTCTTGAGGAAACAAGAAAACAGATTCATAAAGTGTATGATTGCAGCTGCATGCGATCACTGTCAATTGAGATATTGATAAAAGAGGTAGCAGTACCTGTTGGTGCAAGCTTTTATGCCACACCCTGTACATGTAAGCCAAATAACTGTTCCAATTTGTGTACAAATTTATAAATGCAGCTGCGTGTTATATATACATGTATATATTTACAGTGTTAGCAGATAAAAAATCTAGCCTATTATTATCTTTAAAACTTGGCATGGCTGATAGTGAGAAAGTATGAAATACGTTGCTAAATGTTATGTTAGTATGATTAGCCTCTATGGCATTGACATGAGTTCGAAGCTATTATCATGTGCTGCTTATGAGCTACATCTCACTCCTTGTCTTACACCATCTGAAGCTCTGTAAGTAATATGTCTCGTTCTGCACCTTGGGCAGATACGTTGTGACCTAGTGGTTTCTTGTGGTTAAAAATATTGTAACTATATACCACTGTCTATTGTTGTCTGTCTAGCTGCGTCCTTCAATGAGCACTGTCACAAATGTACCATTCTCCATGGTAGCTGTTTTTGCTACTGTCATGTACACCAAATCTCACTTTTGGTTAGTTTGGGGATCTGAGAGACTGTGAGATTTCACCTGGTGTTGGAGCGAGTTATTGAACCTTGTATGCCATAATCTTCGTGTGACTGAAACACATGGTGCTCGGGAAAACATGGATTTGAGAACCTTCCCAGAGTTGAACAGTTTCCTTTTGTGGATTGATGAGCAAAAAAGCTAGTTTATTTATAAATCTGAGGTTAATTTGGCATTGGAATTTAGTTACGTTAGCAAGGTGTAAATGAAAGGGAATGATGCCTAAATTGTGTGTGGAGTAGCCCAAAAACATTCTAAAACATCTGCAAATTTGGAGCCTTGCCAGAACTAGCAGTGCACAGATTCTGTGTTGTGAGTGCACCAAAATAGGTACATGTGAGTTTCACCGATGTGTTCAATCCAAGAAAACAACTTTGGCTGCTTGTTATTTTCTTAATTTGTAATTTTGGTGGGTCGTATTTGAGTTCAGAATTGACAGGCATGATCGAACATTTTTTATCAAGTAGAGTAAGTGTATTATAGCATTATAATTTGTTATGAACTGCATGACTGAAAACTATATGGACCTTAGTAGAATTCTACGCCATTTTCACTCACTATTATAGGCGTATACTATGTACCACCTACCACCCACACAGTAAGGTAAACACAGCAACCCTCCTCCAGCAAAAATACATAACAGGGTCCCAAAAGAGGTGTCAAGCAAAGCCCTTAATTCATCAAGAGCCACAAGAAGATTTGATTACATGTGCAAGGCGTTGGTGTTCCCACTAATCCATGGTCCGTGTTCCTTACCTCCAAAATGGCCAAACATGGTGATGCATATTAAGGCATCTGCTACACGTTTGGGCAACAAGTAAATATCTTTAAATATAAATCAGGTCTAATTTGCCTTCTTGCTACAGTGGTGCAAGTAAGGAGATGTATTACTAGGAGAGAAGGGCTCTATAGAGCTGTGTGATATTATAAGAAAGTAGGTGAATTTGTTGTTACTGCATAAGTTGGAGGATCCAACCATGAGGATTATTTATTTGGTCCTGATTGTGGTCTGAGGAGGTAGATGTCAATGGCTACAGGATGATCCAAATCTGCATTGTGGTCGTAGAATACATCATGTACATGGCCAAATGTGCCACATGCCTTTTCCATGCATTTGGATAAACGCATGGAAAACGCATGGTTTTCGCCTGAAAACCATGCGTTTTCTATGCGTTTATCCTTCGCATGGAAAACGCACGTGGTACATTTGCTATGTAGTACAGTGGGAGTGTTACAATGTACAATTGAATGTCTATTAGCCAGGCCAAAATGGTGGTTATTTATCATTATGGACGATACATTTAACCCATATGTACCGAGGTGTCCTAATTTTTCAGAGGTGGTCGCGTAGGTCAGCTATTGCTTAGGTTGTTGACTTTGGTCATGTTCATGAACTCATCTTGTCACCTCATTTGGCAGTCCTGGCAATGCTTAGTGTGGTCTTATTTGTGTCTCAGGTTTATTGCTTTCTGGTGTGCTTGTACATTGCCAGGTGTCGTCAAGTCGTGAAAGGCAATCTGTTAAGAACTGTAGCCTTTGAGGATTGAGAATATTGTCAGTCATTTAGTCAGTCATTCAGTCAGTCATTCATTCAGTCATTCATTCAGTCAATCAATCTATCAATCTATCAATCAATCAATCAATCAATGGTCTCTTAGCCAGCTCTGGAGCAGAACATAACAAAATCTCATTTAGTATTTAGATAAAGATCTTTTTAATCTTATTAAAGTAGCTTTCCGTTCTTGCTTTTTGTTCATTCTAGCCATAACGCATCTGATTTTCTTGTCAAGGGGCTAGAACACCACAGAGTACCTATAACCCCTCAGATCGCCAATTCAGAGCCCCCTGTTCATATGACCTAATAACCAAAAGAGGCAATAACAGCCAGAATGGGCAGTTAGTACATGAAAGTGGACTGGCGTTGCCTAGCCTTTATGGGGGATAAAGAGAAGCCATAAGGTCACAGCTGCAGCACCTCCTGCCGTCCAGCTGCAGGCAAGAACAGAACAACTTCAGATGCAGGCTGCGGGCCACTTTCAGTCTGGTGAAAAGAACTCTGTGGCTTTTTTGCAGGGTTAAAAAATCTGAGGTGTGAGGTTCTCCAATATATTGACATTGAGTTGGTGTCCCTAAGCAAAATTGTGACTCTTTAGGTGGCATATGAAATTGGCAAATGGCTCCAAATCAATTTACTTGGTTTCATGGGTATTTTTGCATATTGCGGAACGAACTTATTCACAATTTATTGTCATTTAATGGGTATATACATAGTAAAATAAGGATTGTACATAGTTATGCCACTCCCATGGCTACTATTATTAAGAATGATATAATGTAATCGATGGTAGTATGCATCGAAGCAGAGTTATATAAATATATTTGCTTTAAGATATACCACATATTACTCACATGAGGTGGAAAAATGGGTTTTATACGATTTGGTCAGGTATCGTATTCTGAACGATAACTCCAGCGTGAGGCTCTGCATTGTCTCTGCCCATTATAAATTCGCATATATTGACTCCCAATCTCATCTCATGATTACGTCTGCCTCAGTGGAATTATTAACCGGCCAAATGTTTGGATTAATGAGATGATCCAGTTCTTTTTTCTTTTTTAACTTGAAGCAGTGAGGCGTTTGTAAGAAATTAATATAGATTACTGTGCAGGTGCTTCAAAGTGACACTTTTAAATGTAGCAGTGTTATGAGGCCATATAATTTGAATCTTTTGCCTACTGATATCTAGTGTTTGACCATTCCCAAGCCTATATCGCAATACTGCATATGCCAAAAAAAAAATCTAAATCGTTTTGCTATTTCCTGGCAATTGAGGAACATTGACAACTACAGTTGTGTCCATTCCAGGCTGGGCAGTGGTCATCTTGACCAGGCCAGCATGATGATCTGTGATGCAGCTGGCTGATTGGATTTACTTGGCATCTCCTCTGATTTCTGTCGGCTGCATGATTTAATTTGCCAACCTTTGTGCTGCTTATTCCTCACTCAGCTGCCTTTAGGACGACTTGGCATTTATTATGTACATGTTAGACTGCATAGGAGGAGGGAACTGGCAGTGATGTGGCGCCATTAAGACCACAAATATTGCCACAGCCAAGGTTTTAATAGCAAGGTGGTCTTGATAGTGAGGTAGAATAGAATGGTAAGAATAGACTTTATTCCAAAATTGAGTGGTCTTAAAATAGTGAGGTCAAGTGCAATGGCGAGATTCTAATGCAGCCAATACTTATCTTAATTCCTTGGTGCAAACTTCACTGGCCTTAATGATGAGGTGGCTTAATAGGGATGAACGATGGCAAAATGATCTCAAAATAGTGGTCTCAATCATGGTGAAATTAAGGTCTTTATAACGATGTGATCGTGACAGAGGTTCTTCTGTCGTTGTGTGGTAATTATCATGGTATAGCTAACTTGGAATGGTCCATAGCATGTGGCTAAAAATAATTTAACCAGTGATACATTTTTTTAATTTTAATTTTTACATTCTTTTTACTCCAGGTTTTGAGGGTCAAAATAAATATATAAAAAGAATAAATTATTTGAAATATTGCGTGTCGTATTTAATGCCCAAAACGTCATAATAATTTTATGTGAGAATTCAGAAGTACATGTTTTTGTTTTTGTTTTTTGTTTTGCATAAGTGCCCTAGCGAAAAATTGGAAGTTTCACTGAACTTTGGAGGTAGTGTGCTACTTTAAATTTTAGATCAAGTGAATGTGAATTTCTATATTTGAGTAGAGTGTATTGACACCATTAAAAATGCACAATTCCTTGAGTTCTTGAATTGAAGAGTATCATGTTCATGAATACCTTTGGAGCTTCTTTCTGCTTCGAGTTTTAGGGCATCTTTTTTAACTTTTGAAGTAAATCTTCAAGACGGGTTTTTGGCTCCAAGGCTGCGTGCTCATGGAGTTTATGATCCAATATATCTGATTTCGGGGACGAGGCCAGTGTTGTTTTGGGCAATCTGTGCTGTATGATGTTGGCAATTTCCCTGCCGTTTTCTTTGTGCCATTCTCATTTGGGATAAGCATCATGTGCAGCCCTCTAAGGCAACTACTTGTTGCTCTCGATGATTCATTGAGGAAATGAAAAGGGAGAGGGGAGCCAAAGCCATGTTACACATTTACTCCATGTATATAGAATCTATTTAGTTGCCTCATTCTGGACATGGAGTGTAAGACGTGACCACAATTTTAACGACTCCATCTAACAGCATTTACATGTAAGCTAAAATTTAGCACATACAGTATCTTACATATAGCGCACATACAACTGTACATTTTGTCATCCTAATTTATGCTACAATATATAAAAGTAGGGAGTCAAATTGAAATTAGGATTTAAGCTTACAATAGGATGATAAATTAAAGTATTTGCTCTAAATGGCGTCCATCGCATTTCTGCTGGTGATAATTGAGCAGCAAGAGTTGGGCTGACACTGCACCTCCCTGTGGTGCTCCGTACGTTGGGCCTGGGTCTGTCATCGTGCAGGTCAAGCCAGGATTCGAACTTTAGGCTTTCATAGAAGCTATCATTTCTTCTTATCCAATAGATCACTTATTATCCCTGAGTCTGCATGTTATTCCTGAAGTCTAATGTCAGTGAAGTTCATAATTGTACACAATGGAGGAGATGTAAATTAAAAGTACGTAGGGTACTACCAAAGATAGCAGGTATTGTAGAAGTTACACTTTGATTTTACGTTATATTCTCAACAGGGATATCGTCACCAACAGTGTCGGCTATGTCATACTATGTACATCTGTTTACTTATACATAGCAACCCCGGCCAACCTGTGATCCAAGTTGATCAGCCATCGTCATGGATATTAGGAGTAGAAGAGGCGGTCAGCCGTAGTATAGTGACTGCTCCTGGGCATTAGCTGCACTAATTGGGATGCTTAGGCAAATGCTGGCCATTCAGCCAGTTAATTAGGTGGGGGAGGACAGAATCTGCCATTTTGACATGCAGCCACCCTTGCCTGCCATCCCAGCCTCACGGGGGTATTACCGAGTGAATGGGGTGGTTAAATGGCCTAAAAGGATAGCATAAAAGGGGTGTACTGCACATGACAGACTAATAGAGGGGTAGAAATGTTCAGACAGGCAAAAATATGAAGACGAAATTTTGATCCTTGCTGAATCCCAAGTAGACTTTCATGCTTGAATAGGTAATTATTGGATCCTTTACTAACTTCAGACGCCCCCCCCCCCCCCCCCCCCCGCTATGAGAATTTTTTTTTTTTACTGAATACAGCGATCTGCCTTTTAATTAGGTAGTTTTTTCGCCCTGTTAACCAACCTTCCGCACATTGCCCCCTCCCAGCAACTATAAGCCTAGCTAAACCACATTGACATATACTTGGCGGCTATTATTTGACCAGCTATGACAGTTGGCTAGTTGTTATGCTTCTTGCAGGTGTATAAGCATTTTTTTTAGCCCTCTGGCCCAACAGCTGTGCATACTAAGAACTTAGATTGATACAAGAAACGCCGGTTGCATTTCAGTTTCTTTCCTCATTGATTTGCCCCCCCCCCCCCCCCCCTCCCCCCGCCCATCTTTTCTACCGTTGACAGCAACACTGAGGAGCATAAGGGCATCAGGGGCACAACAGATCAACAGGTTGGAGTGAATAAGTTGGAAGAAATAGAGGACCAAGCAAACGAGAGGTCTAGTGGTTAAGGTATTTGACAGCTTCTCGAAGGTACTGGGTTCGAATCCAACCAAACACTTTTCATGAGCTACATCTCAGCTGAATGTCAGTGCCTTGAACTCGATGTCTAATTGTCTATGCTTCATCACTGTTCGTCGTTAGGTATACTTGACCATTCTAATAAAATCATAGAGTCATGCAGACATATTCTGAAACAACCATCCCTCTGACAAAGGAAACTTTCATTACAGTGCATCATAAACAAGAATTATTGCAAAACTTCAAGTACAGGAAACGTGCCAAAATTAATGCAGAAAAGACCGAAAAAGATGTTGCCTGGCAACGATTTTTGTTTTGTCAGGAAGTAGAGGATATTGTACATCCGGATTCAGTGGTTATGATTGGCTCCCTGGATGGAATAATAAAAGAGGTAACCCGGATGATCACATGATTCCGATTGTTCTTTGTGATTCACCTGTGATGTCACGTGAGTTTGATTGCAGGTGGAGAGAAGTGTGTATGACGTCATTATATATCTAAATATACGTGTATATCTAACAGTGTCAAAAATATTGTGGGAAGGCAATATTTGGCAGATGAGCATTGCTTCTTGTAGCTGTATGATATTAAACACTAGCTGGTTCACTCAGTGGTACCTATTTGTTTCACGAGTAAGATCTTGTACTCACTTGGACGTAGACTCCTCGTAATTAGTAAGACAGATTTATTGTGAAACATAATCTATGTAAAAGTGATTGACTCAGATTGACTGTAGACCGAGTGACTGAAGACTGCCAACTAGTCTCGCACAATGGTATCAAGTCTGAATTGTAGTCTGTTAATGTACATATGTATATATATAATAGGATACTTATGGACAGTAAGAAAAAAAAAGGTGTAACCAAACTTGTCCACAGCAGGTTCCAAACCACGGCTCAGAGTCACTGGCAAGATGAGCTATGCCATCCACTTGGCCGCAAATCGACACACACTTCTGGAGAAAATTCCTTACATGTTTTTGGGCAGTTTCTGTGAAAGGGCTCACAAAACTCACAAATGCAATTAGCGCAAGCGGGAAACACTTGTTGGCAGTTTTGCCAGAAGATAATGCCTTAAAGGGGTCACATGTATCTCTTAAGTGCCCTGCAGTGGGGTATGTAGAAGGAGGGCTACAAGAGAGGCTACTTCCTGGAATTCCTTGCATACAAGGTCCTGCTCTTTTGTGGCTGCCCTGTATTCTAGGCATGCCACAGCTACAACGACTTAAACCAAACGAAAGAAGTATGGCCGATTGATTAGGTACGTGCGCTGCTAGAAGAAGTGTCCTAGCCGCTGGCAACATTCTGTAGCAGGTAGCTGTTTAATTCTACTGCAGTCTTATTTAAAAGTGTAAGATTAAGTATGTCTTTAGGTGAAAAAGTCTGGATGCTATTGTGTGTGGATTTATTGTGGTCTTTTGTCAACCCTTAGTCTTCAGTCTGCGGTAATCTTTGTTGCTCTGTTTCCAGTCTGAGTGATCATGTTTCATACTAAATCTATCAAGGTTTCGGTTCCCTGCTGCTCAGTCTATTAGTTAAATCTCTGTTGCGTTGTCCTTCCGACAATGAAGAAACGTTAACACAATTTGAGAGTCCCAGTCTCCTAGACAGCAGGAAAGCTTTATTTTACTTTTTCTCAGTTGTTTTGTGTTGTTCCAATGTTACTGTCAGCCTGATCAACTTTCATGACCGTGATGAACTGATAAAGCTAGGAGTCCACACCATGTTACATAACCCCATCGGTAGGGTCGTATACTTGCTTCAGCAAAGACACCAAGCACAGGAAACTACTAATTAACGTCTCATGCGATCCACATCCAGCCAGCTGAGATGTGGTTCATAAAGGGTGCAAGTGCTAGAATCTAACCTAATAGCTTTTTTAATCAACCACAGCTGACTCTCCTATATTTGGAGAGTGAACAGCACCTTTCTTTATTTTGCGGTATATGGTGTTTAGAATCTGTTTCTTTACCTCCAAGTAACAATCTCCTCTACCCATTTTGCCCAAGAGAATGTGCTATATGTTGCAACAAAACATCACAGGCTATCTCTTCTTTTAACTTCATGCCCTGCTGAATAATAGAAAATCTCTTGCGGGAGAAAGTCGGCGTCTCAAGATATTCATAAGATATTCGATACTATTTCCGCTGTGACAGGAACTGACGTCACGGTCAGGTGCAAAAGCGCCACCATTCCGTATATAGAAATACCATATTGCCTACCCCTGGGTTAAGACAGCTTCACTATTAAAGCCACAGCGTTTTTTTGACCCAACTACTGTAATTTCTTGTCACTGTTCATTATGGTCCAGGTTATACAACACAGTGGAATATCGCCATTAAGGTTTGCCCTTAAATTTCTGGTCGCAGTGGCGAGGTGGTCTTAGTTGTGAGTTAAATTACGACGTCTAAACTTCCATGGTCATTATTTGCAAAGTGGTCGTTAATTAATAAATAGCCAGGTGGTCTTATAAAGCTGAATTGATTCCATTTTGCATTGTGTTATTCCTACATGTACGGTGGAACTTAGACGAAAAGATAACATTTGGTGCAAAATTACCAGTCTCAAGCTTGAGGTGGTCTTGCTATGTAAATTCCAACGTTTTGTTTTAATAGTGATGTTGCGTTAAACGGGGTTCTACTGTATAGCTGTATTATGTACTATACTTCATGGTTCCTCTTGCATTGCCACACTGATACTCCCTGGCTGTTTAAGGAATCTCTGTTGCTGAGGTTGACAAATTGCTGATCAATTCAGTAAGGGCAGGCCGGCGATGCATCATGGCATTACGTAATGTGTAACTTGGCCAGGAAATGTGAATTGCCCCGAGGATGGTGCTCGTTGACAGAAATTAGCTGCTACTTGTTACAAATTGGCCCATTGTTTAAGAACTTGGTCCGTGGCGTGATTGGTCCGAAAGAGCTTAAATGGGTATTGTGTAATTGAGCAATGTTGGCGATGGCCTAGTGGGTAAGGGGTGGGGTAATGTGTACTAATGAGTGATTTGATTGCCTTTTGTGTCTAATTGCTTAAGTGGGGATGCTGTGTTTGTATCAGATAGGGTGTGAAGTGGTCAAAGGGTCGGCCACTTTTTCCTTTTGGTCGTGGGTTCAAACCCAAGATATCCTGGCTTTTCGGTGAGTTTTGACATAAATAACGTGTAGAGCGTTCTGTAAAAGTAAGGCAAATGAAAATTCTGTAATCGGTATGAAATTCCTTAAGACAATAACAAGCATACTCTTCCGGTAATTGGAATATGACTAACATATTCCATGATGTGAATAGCAAGAGAGGTATTTTTGTATAATCTGTTTAAATTAGATATAGTTTAAAAAACAAATGTCATGTAAGGAGCGGTTTATTTATGCATGAATTTCTTGAAAATTTTGTAAGTCTGAGCAATGATACAATCATACAAGTGGAAATAACTGCAATTAAAGTGTAGTTGATCTCCAGAACAATTTCGAAGAAAATTTACTCTGTCACGTTACTTTTCAGGCCACCTACATGTACGTGTAGATAGTCATTTACAGATAGAGCGGTGCTGCCTGTTTATTAGCAGCAAACACCTTTCTCCTGGAAGCCAGATTTCTGCCCAGTGATTATATTAAAGTCATAGGGTGCTGCAAACCATCCTATATGCAATGTTCAGGATGCCTGTGACACAAAATCTTGGTCTATGGTTTGATTTGACATTTAGCCCCTTTTGAAATGTTTTGGATTTGCAGGTTCTTTTCCATGAATACGCCTCGTATTACAAGGGGTGACGAGTAATGTTGATTTGCTTATATGTAGTCACTTATATGATGGCACAGACAGCTGAATTGTGTAGTAATTGAATGAATGTTTTGTAGGTTTGTTAATTCCACTGGATATTATCAGACCATTGTATGATCTATAAGTGCTACTTGTTTCAGTTAAATGAAGCCAACGACTCAGTTTGCAGATAGATCATTAGTTTATTGCTGCATTGATTGATGGGACAGTTTATGATACTCTTCTTATGATGCATTTCATTTCAGTTTTCTTATGAGCTCTTAGTCAAAATGTAATCAATGTATATGTAATATATTATATATTTTCTGACTGGTGGGAGTGAGTTTTTGCTTTAATGAATTTTCTCTTTGTTTCAGCACCACCCTGTTTTCGTGTCTCAAGTTTAAGAAGATAAATGACTTTGCATTGCAAATTTATATGGGTAAGTCAGAATTTAGATTGATTCTGTCAAAAATGTTGATAAATTGGGAAAAGGTGGAAGATAGATCGAGTTGTCAGTTTGGATGATAAATATCCGAGGTGGAATCATTGTTTAGAATTAAAAGCCTTTACTTGGGTATATAAACCGTTTTCATTACCATATCCATGATATTAGTTTTGTTGCAATGCTTTGATTTAGTTGTTTTGTTTGTTTCAGCTGACCCAAAGCACATTAATGAAGACAGACTCTGTTATGACGACTCAATAAAGAGGAGCCCGTGGCCTTGGTTGTGTGAGTTGACTATTTGTAACTGTGTTCGTCTTTTCAAATACCTTGGTAGTATTAAACCGGTCATTGTAACTTTTTACCCTTGAAACCTAGTCATGCACCTGTAAATAAGAAGTATTCAGTTCTGTGTATAATGCTATTATACACGATATTGATCACCCAGTTCGTTCATTGCACACAAATACATATACACGTATATTGCCAATAATTATTTAAGTCCAATACCCTTTTTATACATATCCTTCAGTTACAATATCAGGTTATTTTGCAAAAGAATCAACCCTAAGCCCCTCGAATATGTTTTTATTTATCCCGAATGTGGCTGACTTTGTGCTCAGCTTATTCGCCAAGTGATGTAACAGCAACTGCCCATCGTTGCAGTTCGAGTTGTACAATATGGCAGTGGTGCAGAAAGACTTTACAATCCTTTTGGTTATTCTGAGAGTGAGCTAAGCTGTCAGGGGCTTTCGGGGGGTTGCAGTTCATATGACAGAAGATCCAGTGGTTTTAGAAGGTCGCTCTGCCTGACCCCGTTGACCTCTCACAGATCCGGGCTTTGTGGGTAGTAATGGGCTACAGTGCTGCCCCTAGCGCTGGTAGCAAAAACTCTCAGCAGGTCAGCTGTTAACTGCTTTAGTGTGGTCCTGGAATCTGTGACTTAAGCTCTAGAGTTTCATATATCTATTGCAATGTATTTTGCAGAACCTCACGAGTGCCCGATCTTATAACTAGACTACACGTGCCTCGTGTTTAAAGATCAATTTTGTTTTCAAGTGGTCCCAAAACTGTGATTACAATAATGAATGTTTCCAGAGTGAAGACCACCTTGAAAATATTGAATAAGAACATTTCAGTGGATGGACAGTGGTCATGGTCTTGCTATATGTTAAGATAATTTGCTGGATGAATTTGGTACGTTCAGCCAAACCACGTTCGTGCTTCGTTAAATGTGTGTACAAACATGGCTCAAAGAATGTAGACGTTTTTAGATTAGAACCACATTGACAGTAAGAACAGAACACTTGCTGATTTCAGTGGTGGCCATAATTAATATGTTAGTATTGGTAATTTGGATGGTCTTAAGGATTGGGTGGACCCGAATAGTCAAGGAGACCGGCTTCTTCCGTGACTGCGAATGTGATTTGGATTGAATTCACTGAGTGGACACATTTCCGGCATATTAGCCAAACCTCACTCGATTATCTAAATGCAGATATATTGTGACTCGTTTTTTCTTGTGCATGATTTAAGCTTTTGCGGAGTACTGGAAAACCTTATAATTCCATTGTCATACACCGTCCGAGCTCTCGGTGTAGCTCTTAACATCAAAAATACTGCATGGGTCTATTTCTAGGAAAAGAAACCAGACAACTCATAAGATGCAAAAACACACTATTGTCACGAGATATTCTCAATACACTGCTAGTTTGCTGGTGTAGGTATGTAGAATTTGTGGCCTCAACATTATTGCATTTCAATAAATGTCTCACACCATGGAGTCATTATATCTATAGTGACTCTATGCTCACACCAACGTCGTAGTTAAATATTCAGGAATTAATATGACCTCGACATTTAGACTGTTTCTGAATCTGTGATCCCCATGGGTAGTCTTCGTCTTGTTCATTGTGACGTTCCACTGTATAGTGGAGGTTATTGTCCCACCAATATATTGCCATTTCACCTTCCAACTGGGCAGTTTTGTAGGCAGTTTCTACACACCCTTTCATTTACAAATGGCTCTGACAGTCTGACACCCCTTGGCCTAAAATAACCGTTTTTCCCCTTTTATAACTCACGATGTTAGTCATCATCTTTAGCACATGGGGTTTCCTGTCAAATTAGTAAGACAGTGGGGTGTTGATAGGGAGGGGGCTATCACCCTTGTAGTCCCTGGGGCATAGGATGTCCTTGCAGTATGCCTTATTGAATCTACCCCTTACTACCCTCTCTTATTGGGTTTAGTCCTTTCCAGGCCTTGCTGATTGCGATCTATTTTCTGCAAATTTGCCCCTCTGTCGACGTATGCTGTGTGTATGTAGATTGTATGTAGCTGGGCCCCTGTGATGTGTGCCACTTTATTGGTGCACACATGTATATAGTGTACTGCCCAGGGAAGAAAATATATAGTCGTCATGCAGTGACGGGAGTTACAGTCCATGATGGGTTAACATTGCTACAGTGTTTTATCATATTGTGGAAACTCACAATAATAGATTTGATGAGTCCGGGTCAGTCCGACTTAGTGGTTGATTAATTTTAGGGCTGGTAATATTGATGCACTGTACGTCATTTTGAATATAGAAAGATATAATATCACTTACAGATATCGATCAGTGCTAAAAGTAGGACAACAAGCATAGCGTTATCAACTATGTATTGTTTTAGTTAATATGAATATGGCTTGATGTACGCTGTCAGGTTGCTTGCTCTCCCACCAGGATTGTTGCTCCCCGGGAATTCTCTCAGACTCCTCGCCTGCGGCGGGTTCTGCATGAGATGAGGATGTAATGCAGTCCCATTGTTGGCTGCAATGAAGCTAATTCCGAGCTACAATTTGGTCGCATGAGACGATAAATTGATGTGCTACATGATCAACAAACCTTGTCATCTCACCATTACGTTTACCTCTGTCATCTGCTCGTTTAAACAGCTGAACACTTCAGAACAGTGGCATTCTCACAGTATATTATGATGCATCCCGACAGCATCTTGACAGCAAATGAACACCCACAAAGACACTTTGAAAAACTGCTGTCACAAGCACTGTGTTTACATATTTCAACATGAAGAATTAGACAAAATTTCGGCTCGTCTTTCTTCGTGGAATTTACTTTATATTGTATTTGAATGCGCAATACACCACTGCTTCTCCAGCTTACATGCTCCATTGCTCTGGCTCCGACATATTTCAGATACATTCGCCTGAAAATTAAATCAGACCCTGCATATTCCTCAGCCAGCAAGGTGAATACCGTGGGGAGATGAATATAGTGTATTTCTGCCTGCAGGCAAAATATCATGGTGTGTATATACAGTGGAACATCATATTAAGACCACCTCGTCATTAAGACTACCACAGTGATGGTTCGCCAGGCACCTAATTCTTACTGTTGTAATTAGTTATTTATGATGATAGCACTCCCCTCTATATGGCAAGTCACCATGTTACATATCTACCGTATGGGTGTTATGCAAACGATATCCAGCTGAGATGTAGCTCATGAAGACTGACCAGGCAAGGGTTTGAATCCAGGATATTCGGTTGAGCTGAATAAAAATTGGCTAATGCCTTTGCCACTAGGCCACCCAACTGCAACTTTAGTTTTGACCCAATTGCATCTTCTTCATTGTAATTTACATCTCTAGCGATTAGGAACACCACGAAATTAAAATCTGTATGATATTTCTCCAACATGGTCATAATGTTTCGATTCTACTGCATAAAGCACATGCTTTTCAACCTTGTATCTGAGGAGATATTACCCTAAAATATTGAGGGTGCTTTATGTACAGCTCATAGAAATGCGAGGTGGGTTTTCTCAGCTACTTTGGCATTGAACAAGTGAAGGAACTAACCAGCTACATCTGTAAGCATTAGGAAGAGACACCGGTCTGTGTGTGGCTCAGCTGAGCTAAAAGAAGGCTATTCATTGGTTGCACCTTGTTATTTTATGAGCTTGTGAGAAGTGACAGTAATTGCTGTTTGTGAGCATGAGGCGATCTTGGGTCATTACGGTTGCTGAGAGAAACGTTAGCAGCAATCTTCATGTTATGCAGATAATCTGCATTGATTGCTTTCCTGATATAGTGTCAAGGGAAAGAATTAGTCACAACTAAGTGGTCCAGAAGTCATGTTTCTGGCAAGAGGAAAATGGGCCTTGCACAACCATTGCAGGACCACCTCTGGGATCGTCCTAATTGAATTGTGTCAAGTCGCAGTCTGTGTCACCCTTCATTCCAGCACCTACTGAATCTAGACACCTAGACATCCACCCATTTGGATGGTGTTAATGTTGTAAACCTCTGGATTTCGTCTTCTCTTCAGTGTGCTGATGCAAATGTACGAGTGTGTCGGCGTATGTTGACTGTGTTACAGTTCTCATCGAAATAGACGTCCAGTCTGTTACAAACTATTCTTAGCTAATCTACTGTTGTGGGACGACTGCGTACAGAATTTTTATAAAAAGCTGGATTTTTGTCATTGGTTTTGGAGTACTTTTTGTTATAATTTATTTGATAAATCTGGGTTCAATTTTTTCACAGAACGAAAGTTCTCTGAACCTGTTGGTTTTTGCGAATACCTGTTCAATGGTAAGGATTATACATGGCCAAATGTGCCACATGCGTTTTTCATACGAAGGATAAACGCATGGAAAACACATGGTTTTTGCCTAATTATAATTAGGTGAAAACCATGCGTTTTCCATGCGTTTATCCAAACGTATGGAAAATGCACTTGGCACATTTGGCCATGTAGCATCCCACGCATAGAATATACACCTTAATAACCTAAACGCCATGGTGGCCTGATGGTTAACACCTTTCCTGGTAATTTGTCTGGGTTTGATAATCAGGCAGAGCGCTATGCAGCATTCCATTTGGATGTATTTGCTTAAATTACTAAATGACTGCATTTTACTTTCCTACAAAACGGGATATAAATCGCCTCGTCATGTAATTTGTTATCAATGCGGAACCAATGGCTTGTCAATTTCCCCCTCCCCATTATCTTGAACGAGTACATATCAATCCATTCCTGAGATATATAATGCTTATTTTTGATATTGGTAAACGTCCAAAGCAATGTATTAGATGATGCAAAACGTAAATTGATACTGTTGATGTTGAACACAAACCAAATAGGTCTGAATTTTTCCTTCAGTCTTATGCAATCAATGTGATTTGAACAGACTTATTTTCATTGGACCTGCAAATTTATCAGTCACGTTTTCTGTTTTTGTAGTCCTGCCAAAAATCCATGATGCATTCATTGTGAATTTAGTGTTCAATGTCACTGAGAGTTTTTAATTGACAAAGAAAAACTTGCATAACATCAGTTGTTTGATATGTTGTGATGTCTCATACCAAGTTATTTGACACCACTTAATTAAAATATACCTAAATCTACAACTGAAAATGAAAACGGTGCCATACATATGCATATTTCTCTTTGTCATACATTTTTCTTGGCTGGTGTCGGACATGAAGACCTTCATCGAAAGCCAAAGGTGTCTGAGGCAAATCCACTCAAATCCCCCACATGCCAAATCAGACATCTTCAAAAGAATAAGAGGAGAAAAAAACTTTTGTGACTAAACTTGAAAAAGGCATTTTTGTATCAAGTAAACACTTTTAAAGAGAAATGTCATCAGTTCCAAGACATCCGCGTTTGCTCAAAAATTCAAGCGGTGAAGAAGATGGAAATGAATAAGATTAGCAAAGCTTTGAAGACTAGCGCTTGCTTGCTCTCACCAAACACTCCCAGGAGATAATTTCTAACAAATTTCTCCGGAGAAAAGTTGTTGCTCCTTAGGACTCTGATAGAGGAGCGGTGAGAAAGATTTGTCGGAGCATCCAATATGTGTCGCTATTTGGTTCAAAGATAGAATGCCTTCTAATGTTGATAATGGGAGCTGTGTTGGGAGGAGTGGTATCTTTTCTTTCACTATACCTCAACTTACATATTATTTTATTTCACATAGAGACCATACATTTGTCTATTTTCGGAGTGATTGAGATCATAGCTGGGTTTTTTTAGACTGCTACGTGTATACGAGCCGGTTTGGATAGTTCAAGATGTTCACAATCTGAGGAATGAACAATGTTGAATTTAAGCTGAGTGTTGAACTTTCCTGTTTGTATTAGCCAACCTGCAGTATTTTGTCTTTCCTCAAATATGACATAAATCATACAGTATTTTGTCCTTTCTCTAACACCACATAAATCCTCACTTTGGAGCATATCATTCATGTTAGATAATGATCAGCACCCTTGTGTGCTCAGCTTAGAACATGATGCAACATCTCCTCATCTGTTTGGACAGTGGTTTGCCCTTCCTGACACCTTCTCCATCTATTGGGCTATGAGATTATAATATGGTGTTGGACACTCACTTCATACCTTGCCCATTCATCATATTTCATTGGTGTTTGCAAAAATAGATGACTCAGTTCCAGATGAGTTCGGGACCCGCTCGGTCATCCCTCAAATTTGGAGCGCAAGGTGACAACCTTATGCCGCAAAAAATTTATCTGTCAGAAAAGTTATTGGAGCAGCGACAACCCGAGGAATACTTTACCTCGATCGATCTTTTCCTGATGACATGTACGGCTCATTTAACAAACAAAACATTGAACTCTTTTTGTGCAAATTAATTTCTTGTGGTTTTATCTGCCAAGCGAATGCAAATGAAACCAATACGTCTTACTCAAAGCGTTGGTCACCGAGCAAACTCATGAGGTGTGTGAGATGGGGAGTGTTTATTCTCTCCTAATATGTTTGCAGCGGATCTTAGTCTATATTATGTTGACTTTCTATCAGTGAATGTGATTAAAAGTCTCTAAAAGGAAACATATTTTGACAACATTATAATGTGACGTGTACAGTGAATGTATTATGACATCCCCTTGTGTGCTCAGCTTAGCACCTGACGCAACCCCTCCTTATCTGTTTGGACACCGGTTTGCCCTTCCTGTTGGTTATCTTTATCTGCCGTCATCATTCTTCCATAATAATAATGATAAATTGATGATGGCATGGATACCTCCCTTCATGTATTGTATGTAACGTTTATTTGATGTAAATAAAACTCAACATCATCAATGTCAGCTTTTTAGGTAGTCTTCCACTTCACATACACTCCTAAATTACTGAATCATTGATGTTGCATCATAAACGAGTCTAACACATACTTTGTGTTGGATAAGTGCCACTAGATATGAGGAGAGGAAAAACAAGTTGTGTCTTACTTCCTCTCTATTCTACTCGATACTCGTGGGCTTCCTTAACCAACCTGACAAGTCCGCGGGCAACAGTGACAGGTTTCAGCACTAACAAGATTGAAATCTCTTTTCAGCTCCCTCTAACAACAGGTGGATAAAATGTCCAATTACTGGTGGCTTTGATTTCCGCATCTATCTGAATGAGAGGAAGCAGGTATGCCATACAAATTACTTATGCATGAGATCTGGTTCAGTTTCAGTGCAACTTCCAGCTTAAATTAGTGTAAGAGAGATTTGATTTACAATGTGAACTGAGAAGTTAATAAGCACTGTTTTAACTTCTTAACGATTAATGTTTTGTTCATATAAAGATGGTAATTTTAGATATACCCATAAAAAGCCTAGTTGCACAGAGCACCTAGCTGTTGTTCCATACGTTTTGGAAATATACCTTGTAGTGTATTTAACTGAAAATTATTCATAAATAAATTCAGTTTTCGTAAATTCTTAGCTCAGGTCATGAAACTAATAAATATTAATGAAGTCATTAGAAGATAAATGTAAAAGATTACATTTTGGCAGCGTGAACTACACTCCAGTTTAAATAAGCCTCGTTTACTCAATAATAAATGTTGATGTTGCACCAGTCAATATTTGTACAATATATCTTGTATGGAACAAAGTTTGTCTTGATTTATGTTTCATGTGAACGGTGTCCTGTTCATGTGAATCATGTACTACCGTAACTGTAGGCTTAATGAAATCCGGTTGCCATAATCATCTCATGTATATTTGTTTACAGATGTGCCATCGGATATGGAGACCTTCGAGATTAGAATCAGAGTGTATTTATGGAGAAGGCCTCTCATTCTACTTCCCTGAAGATAACTGCAGCCCCTTTTATGGGAAGCCTCTCAGTAAGTCAGATGCATTGTGTGTCAAAAATACAAATAAGTCTTGATGGTATTGTAAGTAGGTACACATTGTACATGTGATTTGGAAAATATTATACTGTTCTTGTTTGCAGGGCAAGATGCTCATTGCTGGGGATACTGGGTAGTGGATGAATATCAATATTTGATTCTCTCATCATCTGACCATTCTCCACACTTTGTTCTTGTAAGTAACATTTCATGCTTTCTTTACCTCTTTATTTATTTGAAGCAATCAATGTCAACAGTATAAATAGCACCAATGGTGGTATGAATGGCAAAGATCGAAAAGTTTTTTGGGATAAAATTGGTTCAACAGATAATTCAGAGAACATTGCTGTGATCTTGTGAACCTTAATTATTCAGATTCAGGAGACGTATTTCAAGAAATAAACCAAAGCGCGGATAAAACTAATTGCATCAACCCTTTTGACAGGTTTTACTAGCGAATTATGTTTACACAAGGCCTTGAAAGGACTAACTTGGTCCTGTGCATCAGTGACTTCTGAACTCTCTGGTCTTTGTTTGGAGTCCTTTCATGTGGGTGCGTGGGTGGGTGGGTGATTACGACTTTACGTTCTGTATTTCTGCACCTGATGGGATAATTAGGACAGGCAGGGACCATGGCAATGAGATGAAGGATGAAAGCCATCCAACTTAAGCTCGACCAGGAATTGAACCCGGGACGCAGTGGTTAGAAGCCCAGAGCGCTACCTCTAAGCTAGGCCCCTGCCCTAGAGTCCTTCATTGTCCATGTATTATTAGAGCAGATTGACTTGACTTCTATTCAATAGTCATTACATTTTCTGCTCATTAAAATTAACGGTTGTATTCATTGTTTCATGGAATACTTTCTTGCTCGTATGAACACTAATGAATAGTCGCTCTAAGCTCGGACACAAATCTCGCAAGGTTGCGTGGTTCCGTTTTAACAATCCGTAATACGGCTGTCGGTTACAATAGCAAGAGAGAGCGCAACAATTTACCCGCGGGCCAGAAGGTCAACCCAATCATGTCATTTCTGTCAAACAAGATTTTTCTCTTTCGGTCAACTCTTTCGTGAGGTGTTGATGAAAATTCTGATTCGATAATGATGTTGACCCTTGATCGAACTTTAATCATGCAACCTGTATGAATAATCAAAACCTATTAGGATCAAACACGATTGGTGTTAATGGGTTGCCTTTATGGACCCGCTGCTGATCACAATTGCTATTAAGACCAACCAGAAAGACATGCATTCTCCGCCATATTGTAAACAGTCGACAGAAAGATTGAGCGATTAAGTATTGATTTTTGGCTTGACAGTCCAAATGAATGGGTGTTTGTGAATGATGTGCTATAACAGAATGAGTTTGCCGATTTGATATATTTGAGGAAAGGAAGGCAGAGGACTGCAGAGGGAAAATGAGATCATCTCCGAAAAATGATTTAGTAACTTCAACCCAATTTAAACGAGCAGTTATTAGCCTTAAAGAGATAAGCAGCTGATGAGGGTTGGGTGCATGTGATGTTGAATTGGTGGTGCCCTTTACTTGGTGTACATACTGGGGCATGTAAAGTTCTACCCATGGGGTAAATGTGTAACATTGTGTGGACCCCAGGCCTTGTCACCCCATCCTGCTTCTGCAGCTCACCAAAAAGCTGACTAAGCTATAAACCGGTAGCATTGCGACAATAAAATACTACCAGGGTTTCCACTCCTACCGGGAATCTGGGAAAACCGGGAGAATCGTAGTTTACTGTTTCCCGGTCGTGAAAAGCCTTGAAATTGTGGTAATGTGTGTAAAAGCCTGGAATTTACCGGGAAAACGCTTCTTGTAATTTCCGCCAGAGGCGCTGGTGGGTATGCAGTGTTTACAAGGCAAAAAACCGCGCGTCAGAACTTTGCGACCTGGAGTAAATTGCATTTGATTTGAAGTCATTTTTTAATCAAGAACAAAAAGCGCTAAAAGCAATCAGGCTTGTTCAGAGCCAGAATCACACATATGAGACTCTGTAGTGTGAGACTGAATTGCAATTAGTGAAAGAAAAGGTATTCAAAAGGGCACAATGTGCATTAAGTGTAACCAGATATTGTGATTATCAATTTCTTTTAATTTACTCTGATGGACTATTTAGAAAATTAATTTTGCATGTTCTGTACCTAATTAAAAAGTTTTAATGGCCTCCCACCTGGACACTATCAACTATATACAAGTGAATTTATGTTTATGATTTTGACAAGTATTTTTTCTGTTAAATAAATCCAGTATGAGCAATAATTAGTGAATCTAAAAAAAAATAAAAATCGCACACTGCTTTTAATCATAAATGTTGAAGTGTTCGCAACTTCTCTATGTTTTGGACTTGAGAAAAGAGTGGGAACCCTGTAGTCACGGTTTCTATAAAACAATATATTTTTGAAAGTTTTAGAATAAAGAGTATTGAAAGCTTGACCAGATAATGTCAATATTCTCTAAAATTCCACAAAAATGAGATTGTGAATTTATATTTATTTATTGGTAGTGTTAATACTAGGTTATACTCACATTTGCAGGATGCCTTATCAGAAATCCCTGACACTTTGAGCGCATCCATCGCTTAAAATGGTGCAGTCGAGGACGGCAATTGCAGTTAGCATGCTGCTGCAAATGTAATCCCTACTAATACGTTGCCTTGCTCGGGCTGATTGGACCGCTTTTTCCCGTTCAAAATGAATTATTCTTCCAATAATCACACCTTATCAAACAGGAAGGTTAAGCAATGTCTCCTAAGGCATGGTCTGTATGAGCTGAGCAACAAATGAGGAACAAAAATGACGTAAGTGGCAATAGATGAAACCTTGCCATCAAGACTAGCCTTGGCACAAGCTGGCCATTATAGCGATGTGGTATTTAAAGGGACTTTGATGTGAGATGTTTTCCAGTTTTTAGCTGTTTAGTCCTTGTGGAGATCAACTTGTGTGGCTTTCAAACCATCAGGACTAGGCCATCAGCCAAAACTACCCCCCACAACCTGTTGATCTGAATGCCTCTCTTGTTTAGTTGGGATTCCTGCCAGAAGCACTGACGAGCTAACAAAGTGATTGATGAACAGATAACCATTGTGACGTCACAGACAACAATAGCTCATCAACAATCACACGCCCCTTTGTACAGTCTGTTGAGCTAAGTTTTAATTGCGTTGTATGCATCTGGCATCCTGCCATAAAAAATTGCTTTCAAGAAGCCATGACAAATGACTGCATTGAGCAATGTTGAATGAATGCATCAGCTATTGAAGCACATTGTTGCACAATAACAATGGGTAGTATGTAAATTATCTAAGGTTATCATGGTGCAATTTCTATCTATTGTCAATATAGTGAAAAAGTAGCCATAAGTACTGGCAAGCACATCTACTGGCCATAATGTGAAGGGTCTAAATACGGAGGGTATTTATACTTAAAGTTACAATGGCAAGAATACAGGAATGTATAAAGATCTTTTAGTCTTAGTTTAGCTGTGGCCTTAATGATGAAGTGGTCTTAAGGCGGAGTGGACCTTTATTTCACTGAGTGCATGGCCAATTGTGCCACGTGCGTTTTCCATGGTTTTTGCCTCATTATAATGCTAGAAACCATGTGTTTTCCATGCGTTTATACTAATGGAAAACGCACATGGCAGATTTGGCCATGTAGTGTCTAAGTTTTTGATTTGCCATACTTTTGAAAATAATAATAGTGTTATAGCACAGAAGCAAAGATGCATATGTAGATCTCTCCTGAGAGACACCATGCACTGTGTTCACAGATAGCGAACTACAGTAGTACAGTCTAATTCAAAAGAAAATACATTACATGTATAAGCATTATTTAGATACAACAAAAAGTAATGTCAAATGACTATAGACGAATGAAGATATAGGCCTTTCTTAAGGCCCTTACTCTCGTTCACCTCTCTGTCCAGAAAGCCTGTTCTGCTTGCATATCCGTAACATCGGTAGCATCAAATATGCAGGGTGCGATCAGGGCTAGCCAGTTTGTAAGTGCTTGATGAAACGGGCCATAGACAATGCTTAATCACTCTGTCAGTGTCAAAACAGTCTGACAAGGGGATTGGGCACAAATTTGCTGGTAAATCGCCAATACCATAACAAGTGGATTCCAGGGATGGAAGCTGATCCTCCTTGAGCCCCTAAGATGGATCTCAGGCTGTTTATCCCATGGGATTCTGCTCATTGAAGCATGAAATGTTGGTCCAAGGATCAGATGTGGGTGTTTGCGAGAAGTGGCGGGGCTGAAAAGGGTCTAAGATGGAGTAGGAGTGATTTTTAGGCTGGATGGGACCCACAATTTCGACCACCAAATAAATTTTAAAAAAGTCTCCCGTGCCAGACTTGTGTGTGAATATTACAGTGATAGAAGGTATTAATGAAACATATAATATATTATTTAATAATAATAATATATAATATATATTATTTAAAAAAAAAACCTTTCCCATGGTTGGATTCGTACCCCAGTGCCTTCAGCCCCCTCACTAAGCACACGAGTGCCTCAGGAAAACTGACAATTCCGCCACTGCTACAGGCTATTAATAGTATGCAGGTCATGTGGCCTTGTTCTACTGCAGCCTGAGCTGAAACTATGGTCAAAGAGCAACAGAGCTGTAGAACTACCTTATATGCACAAAATGTGATAACGAAACTTTTCCAATCCTGCAAAATTTTTGTAAACCTGATGACAGAAAATACCTCTTAAGCAGTAAGATGTGTCATTATAAGGTATTATACAGTTTAAGATCTGGTACCAAAAACTGGCGCACTATGCATCCTAGAATTACCACCATGGATATTGATACCATGTGATTTTTAAGGATGATCTTTTAAAATTGCTGAGTTGTTTGGTTTTGTGGATTCTTATCTACAGTTACTCAATGGTACATGTTGCAATACTCATTATATCTTCATTGAGATTCACACTTGACTATCTGTGCGATCAGATGTGGTCCACTGATGACCTAAACACTGGATCATGCAGCTGATTCAGAGGCTAAAACAATCCCGGCTGTGACTAAATCTGATATGATCAGTCATTTATTGTTATATTTTATGTACATGTTTGCAACATGGTCAATGTAATATCTTGTTGATATTCGGCTTTGCCTTTTGTTTTAGCGCCTCCCCAAGAAGATACCTGACGATGGGGAGATGGAGGCCGCCCTCTACCTGAGTCCTGTGACACCATTGATAGATGAAGAAATGAAGAATTACGCCCCAAGTGTGCGTTACTATGACCTGAAGATGAAACGCAGTGGTAGGTGTGATCCACCACGTATACTACATTGTATTTTTGTTGCTGTTGGTTATTAATGACGATGCTGTGCTGTATCTCAGAAATAACCCGATGTACCACGGGTATATTTTTTCACATACATGTATTGTGTCCTAGCGAAACCCAATATTGTTTAATATATGTATAATACATTTTATTATGATTTATATGGATCGTACCTCTCACATTACAGTTGTTGGGCTAGCCAAGCAGTCTGGAGATTGTTCCACTAATAAGTATAATACTGGATAGTAGGACTGTCATAGACAAAATCTAAATCCCTAAGTTTTCCCTCTCGTGCCATAGTTATAAGGACCACTTCTTTCAAAAACTACCAAATCTTTGTCGAATGCAATAATGAATGAAATTACTTCAAAATAATGGCATTGATCCTCAAGTGCTACATGGCCAAATTTGCTACGTGCGTTTTTCATGTGTTTGGATAAACGCATGGAAAACGCATGGTTTTCACCTCATTTTAATTAGGCAAAAACCGTTTTCCAGGCATTTATCCTTCTCATGGAAAACGCATGTGGCACATTTGGCCATGTAGTATTAAACGGTTGAATGACACTGACCATGTAATTGGCCTTGTTTGTAGTCGGAGTAGTTGACAAGCAATTGAGCATTGTCTTCGACTGAGTACATCCCAGAAGATTTCTTCCAGGCCATTGGGAAGAGTTGATAGCCCCAATTCCTTCATCAGTGGAATTCCAAGTCTATTTGCCTACCAAAGTCCACAAAATGTACTGAAGATGAAATTGAATTTGTACTGAGCTGCTGAGGTACAATTGAATGTCTTTGTTAAATCATCTATGGGTAATGCAGGCTAACCAATTAGTAAAGTAGGCCTCCATGTAATTTGTAAGCTAGTCGTAATTGTATTATGTTGTAATGTATTTTATCGTGTTGTCTCTGTGCTATAGTGTTCTGTATCTGACCAGCTGTCAAGGGTAAGAGGGCGGGTGGGTGGATTAGGGCTTTACATCCTGTATTTCTGCACCTGATGGGCTAATTAGGACAGGCAGGGGACCCTGGCAATGAGGTGATGGATGAAACAGCCATCCAACATAAGCTCGACCGGGAATCGAACCCGGGACCCAGTGGTTGGAAGCCCAGCATGCTACGTCAGGGAGAAGATGTATCAGGGTGTAATAAGGCATTGGATCTCGACAAAGCTACACATTGCCGCATGTATGGGGTCTGTTACTTACCCCTGTATAGAAACTCAGTACCAGGTACCATCAATTTAATGTCTCATGCGACCGACATCCAGCTGCTATGTAGCTAAAGAAGAGTTCCCTGTGACGATATCGCACCCAGTACCTTTACAGAAGCTATTTCAGGATAATCTTGGTAACTCAGACATAAAGACAAATGTGCATACAAAGTTTATCTAATTCTAATAGATTTTCTGTCTTGTTTTATTTTATCTGGCAACAATTAATTCTGGGTCCTAAGTAATTCCTGATTAGTCCTTATTCCAGTTGATTTAGCTACCTAATTTGTTTGAGTGTTTGTACAAAATGTTTCCTCAAGAAACAAAGTTTGGCACACCACAACTGCGCCTTGAGACGACCAATACGAGTACCACACAATTTCGAGTCAATTCATGTGCTGCCAAATTATGAGCACCCAATGTTGGGTCACCTCATTTGTAAGACCCAAAATTGTAATTTAAAGTTCCTTGATATTAAGGGTGCGGGCCTAGCTCAGTGTTAGCGCACTGGGCTTCCAACCACTGGGTCCCGGGTTCAATTCCGGTAGGGCCAATTTTGGATGGCTGTTTCATCCTTTGTCTCATTGCCATGGTCCCTACCTGTCCTAATTAGCCAATCAGGTGCAGAAATACAGGATGTAAAGCCCTAAGCCACCACCACAAAATCCTTGATATTAAGACACTTCTGTACTATTGATAGTCATAAATGAGGGGTTTCACCATATTTATAGGCAGCAGCAGGGTGTTATATTGGTCAATGCATCTGCCAATTCCATGTCGTGCAACTTAGAACTGCTGAAAGTCACGGGTTCGGTATTCAGTCCGGGCATTCTTCATGAGGTACATCCTACCTGGATGTCAATCGAATGAGACGTTAAATTGGAGGTGCCTTTATTGTACACGGTGTCTATGCTGAGGCATGTAAAAGTTCCCTCCCAAGGGATATATATGTAACATGGTGTAGACTCTGAGCCTTATCATCTTATCATTACATCTGCCTCTGGTAGCTGGTCATATAAGCTGACTAAGCTTCAGATCCAGTAGCATTGACTACTTGAGATATTGTGCATTGCAAATAACTTAGCTAATATATGTCCCTGTTCTGAAGCTAGGTAAGTTGTATTACGGCTGCCATAGGCAGATGTAATGATGAGATGACAAGGCTTGAAATTCTACATCACACTGCACATATAACTATGCGTCACGGTGGAGGTGATCCTTTTTTTGCACCAGTTTAGACAAAAAGCCCTGCCAATTCGGCATGTAATGCGAAGGACGTCCATCTGGGATGTAGTTTATGGAGAGTGCCTAGCCTCGGAATTTGAACTCGGGACCTTCAACATAGCTGGTACTGACCTGTGTATCAGTTTATCAATGGCACAACCACTGTGCCACAGGGTTGCCTAGTAAAATGACATTTTTGCACGGTCTTTGGGAACTTAAAGCAAATGGAGGTCAAGGCTAAGTGCTTCATTTTATACAAGTAAAATAACGCTTGCAAGACTCATGTATCAGAGTTGGCAGGTTGTTTAATTAAAGCGAGCTCCATTTTTTTTTGACAAAGGAAATTCAAGACCTTCGGGGTGGGTCATATTTCATGGCCATGTTGTCAAGTTTAATCTTATTAAGTTGTCTCTTGGGAGCAAATCCTACATTGACATGCTGTGGACTGGTGGTTATGCATTGAAATGGGTTTTGTGCTATGCTCAGAATGCGTACTGGTGGAGGTCAATAAAAAAGTATGACATTTTGAAAATTAAAATGAGGGCATGGTCCGTATCCATACTGTAATGATTACTGTATGCTTGTTGAGTTTGAGATGAATTGCATTGTAGCCAATATAATTTGATATCAGAACTTTACATCTTAAAGTTTGCAGTTTTAGACATTGCATTTGTTGAGTTTGAAAGGTCAGTGTAGATAATTTGATTGTACTGTGACAATTGTCACTATTTGTGGCTATTTGGTACTCTGTTTTTGAATATTTTGGTAATGTCGAATTGTTCATAGACTAATCTAATATGGAACGATGCCCTACTTGTGAGTATGAGCAAAATTCATAATGCAATTGTGCCTCAAATCAGCAATGACCACTGGAACTGATGGTGTTAAAGTCTCACCTACAATTTTGACTGCCACTGTGTGATATTCTATGGAGAATCATAAAAAGGTTGTCTTTTCTTTTCAGAACCAGGGGCTTGTTACGACGAAAGTGAAAGATGCAAAGAGTTTGCCAAGCAGGGGAAATGCATCAACAGCGCCCTCCATAAATATGCCAACTTCTGCAAAAGGTCTTGCGGTTTGTGCGGTGAGTTGTCTTTCTTTTTCTTTTAAAACGGTTTCTATTGAATGAGGAGTTCACTCAGCAGCCTTTTAAAAATCTCTAGATGATAAGTGTGCAATTTGCAAGGGTTTTATGCAGAGTTTTACATAAGTTGAGAAAGTTTAGTCTCATGGCATTGTCAATGACTTTAATGCATATCGTGTAAAATATAAATGAAATGAAATGAATCAGCTTAGTGTATGCCGTATGGTGCTTAATTTTATACTTAAAAATTATTGAAGTTCTTTTTTGATTCTTCAACGTAATAACTTTTTTTGTAGGATTTGGCCAACATGTGGCCTTGCAAGTTAAGATAATAGTTCCCAGAACAGGCAATCTTCGTGAGCTACAGTTAGTTACACAAAATATGGTTGACTCTAGATGGCTGTAACGATCTACTACTAGCTAAAGCTATAGCTGGCTGGAATTAGTTGCTTCTGACTACTCCTGGCTAGTAGACGGCTTACAGCCTACCTCCATCAAGTGATGCCCTCTGTTAAACAAGCAATATGTTCCACACCTCTGCATCTCTTGTTGTCCTTGCAAGTGGCACAAATGAATGTGGAGTGTATTGAATACAGAATTACCTGTAATCGGATTGACTGTTGATGTTGGTATGCAAATTAATCAACTTATACACCAGATGGAGCTGCATGAACTTCACTCAGTGTACAGTGTAATTTTTGAATTCAGATCTTGCTTTGAGTAGGCAGCTATAGCCAGACAGTTATGTTTAGTCGCAGGTAGTATCATATATAGCGGAAGTTGCCTAGCTGAGTGTAGGTTCAATTTGACAGCCCGTTTTTTAATGGAACTAACTGTATATCTCAGCTGGTTGTCGTTGGCATGAATAATGGATGCCTTTTTGACTCCCATTGGGTGCACATAGGCCTACATGTGTAACATGGTGTGGACTTCCAAGCCTTTTCATCTCAGCAGTTAACCCTTACTGGCAAAAAGTGCTCGTTGTTTGGGGATGCATTGCACTGTCCTCATCATATAAGCTAGGTGACCTTGAAATGGTTTCACCACAGTAACGTAATGATATATGAAGGACAGTGAAATGAATATGATTGGCATTGCTCTATGAATATTATATTAATATTTTGCAATATTTTGTGACACATGAATATGATGCATCGTGCATGCCTAAGAATTAAAGTTTTGAAATGGGAATTTTAAATGTAATGAAGATCGTTGTTAAAGATGGATGTTCAGACTAAAGAGCCTGAGCATGTTTGGAATTATCTCAGTTACAGCGGAAATTGTCTCAGTTACAGCCAAGTGAGGTTATCTATCGGTGAGCGATGCTTGATAAACTTGGTCGGATTTCATATTAATAAAGCCATAAGCATTCAAGATGTTTCATAAATAAACATGGCGACAGCTTGTCTCCAGACGAATGCAAACTGTGATGCTCATAAATTTGTAACTGTTGCATTTGGGCACATTAAGGCGATAATGCAGCGTTTGAGTGGTGAGCGATAATAGGGATGTCGATGGATAAACAGGTTTAGGGGGCGCTGCTGAACGAGGTGTCCCCATGGAAAACGGCCTTGATGAAGCTGAGGCAGGGGCAATATCCAATAGCAGCCGTTCAAATTGTGTTACCCATCCTGCTGTCCCCCATTGCCAATTGATGGCAGCTCAGCGCCACCCGAACGCTGTGCCACAAACTGCCACTGACTGTAGAATACCAGTACAAGAATAACTGGACCAATTTTTTTATCCATGCTAATTTTCTTATGGAAGCTTTTTAAAATAGTAAGTACAAACAATTACCCATCTTGCTGTTCAATTGTACCAATATTTTATCACTCACAATTCTGTACCACCCGAACCCCGTGACTGCTGCATGAAAAGTACAAGAAAGATGAGCACCTAATTTGTCATGTCACTAAATAGTTACCAGTGAATGTGATCAAATTATCTGTCCTTTTCTATTTCTTCAGTGCTGACTGTGATCGAACACGAGCCAGAAAGTAATCGCCAATGTGACCTAAAACATAATCTTGACCTTTAAGCTCACATAAGTGAAACACATGTAGGAGTTCATCTTTTGTAATTAAACATCACGCTACAATTAATCTTATGTGAAACCTCAGACATTATCTGGAAATTGTATTCGTTTATTGACATTAGAAATATCAATAAGGACATTCAATTTGGAAGAACCTAAAATCATCAAAAGAATCGACCTTTAATTGAAATGAAAAAAAAAATGTCTTGCCATATTCAGGCCTATCAAGCTTTTGAAAAATGTTACAAACTTTAAGTAGTCGTGAAATGCATTATTTTCTGGCCTCCACAATGCATTACTGCATTTGAATAAGCACTTACAGTGTTAGGGACAGCTAATCTTGATTGTATTTTCCTTCTCGACTCTTCGCGAATAATGCTCTTAAGCGAACCATTTGAGAGACAAAGCTCGTTCAGTTGGTTCAGTTACTTTCCAGAGAAAAGAGCAGCAGCAATCTGGAATTAAAGCTTTCGTCTGACACATGTTCTTGAATGCGAGGGGGAGAATTTAATAGAGTTGAATAAAAACCAGACGCCGAGCCACGTTTTTAAAGCATTTGTTAAGCATTTAGAAAACATGATTCTGCCTGCAGTTCTCTAACTTGTAATGCAATTTGCTAATGTTAGGAAACAATAGTTGCAATCTGCAGAGCTCTTGACTTCCGCATGTAAATTATGATTCATTCACTGGGGATGGAATTCTGTATGCTCCAAACTGCTGCATAATCGGGCAATTTTTATATCTGTTGCTCCATGCTGAATGTCAGGTGCATAAATATGGAAGAGTGTGTGGAAATTATATTGTGCACTATTTTGTATTATTTGAGATATTTTAATGTCTTGTGTGAATCTTCAGGAGAATTTACAAAGGCCTAAATGGAAAAGCCTACACCAAGGCTGGATGTGCTCCACTGTAGTTACTGTATGTCTAAGTCATTTTCTACTTAATTTCAAGTCAAAATTAAAACATTGAAAGGTATATTACGGCAAAATATGTGCAATTTATACACCAAGAGGCGGTGGCATCCCCTAAAATTGATTGCGAATATTCAGCAAATTTGCATATATATTTGTATATTTGGCAGTTATTTTGCAACTGTATCTCAAACTTGTACCTTCAGAATGCAACAAAAAAAGCACCTTTTGTCCCAGAAGCACTTGACAGGGTCTTGAAGCTTCCAACCACAGCTTGTCTTCCCTGGAAAATCTTATTAATTTAACCTAATCACCATGCAACGAATCTGCATAACAATGGACGGTTTGTCAATTAACAGCTAACCAGAACTCAGATTACTTTGGATTGGAAAAGTTTTGCTGCCAAGAAAAAAGCTGACGGTGTTTAATGTATTATGTTTTGTACTCCATGGTGCCTGACACATGGCGAAGTGTTTATGGTGTCCTGAGTTGAGTGACTCAAGGGTACAAAACATGATGTACATGTAATATCGCTCAATTGAAGAAGATCTACTTTACGAACAAACCAACGAAGGCCTATATTATTATCTCACCATAAATTTGGCATTCATTGAAGTCCTACATGTACAGAATGTATGCTATATTCGAAAACATTTTTCTTTAAAAAAATTCACGATTTTTTAAATCTTTTTTTTCTCCAGAGTTTGTGCCATCCACAAGACAAGAGTGCATATTTCCGCCCTCGTTCCAAGGAGAATGGTTGCTGTTTGAACAGAGCACCAAAGAACAGATGACAATCACTCCCGGAGAGATCTTCATTTCCCACCTGGGGAATTTCATCTGTAAATCCAAACACTGGGCTCAAGACCATTTCAAGGTCCTGTCTGTCTTCCACAATGGATGGTAAGTCTGTCGTTCTGTCCATACATTCTGCTTTTCATCCAGCACTTCAGCGATTGAAGCTGTATTATGCTTCCTTGGCAGTCCCATAATCAAAAGTGATGTTTAATTGTACATCCCAGGCTGTACGTACTCTGCCACTAGGCAGCGGGGCTTCAGCCTAATATGTTGCTGTAAAGACTTCACCGTGGGGGCATTCCTAACGTTGCACATATGGATGAAATCCTAGGATCATAAGAATATTGCATTTGAACAGGTCGAACCTGGCAAAAGTTCATTGTAAAAGGGGGCCTTTATATTATATAATTAATTGTAAAAAAAGGGCCTTTATTGCATGATAATGAAGATTTCTTTTTTTAATTAAAAGCACCATCTAAATGTGATATATTTTCTATTTAGCTTGAGTTGATACTTCGAATAGAAATTGTATCTGATATTGCAAACAAATAATCAGGCGTAATTCATATTGCCCTTAAGAGACTGCTCAATACATTTGCTTCATTGTATTACTAATAATACAAGATATGCTTGGCAAATGTTGGCATTGTTTCCTGCTCTACATTTACATTGTATAAGACCAGGTTATTGACAACGTTAACAATACTGCTTGGCACGCGACATTACAATGACGTATCAATGGGCCGCACCTATGCTATGATGTGCATTGTTGGCTAACAGCAAAATGATTTCTAATGCTTTGTAATATGAAGTGCTTTGGGGTAGTTCTGTAAGTGGTGAGTTTACAACCTACTTGAAACTGTGGCAGTATATGTATACATTAAAACTTCCTTTTGAAGGAAACCTCCAGCTTTTTTTATCTGGCGTCTAGACGTATGATACAATAGATCTATAACTGATATGGTTTGTTTCCAATGTCAGATATATATTACGAACACTTGGTTTGGTGGGTGAAAATAATTAGGTCAAGGAACCGGGCGGGGTAGTCTTGCTTATTTTAATGTATTCGACCCAGAAATGCTCATGCACAACTAACCTAGGCAGTATTCACCTTAATTTTGGGTTAAAATCCTTCGTTACAACTTCCAAAGTTTATAAATTAAAGATTTAGGCATAATTGAACTTGTGACTATGGAGTAGTACTGTAGTAAAAAAAGTAAACACATCGTTCGTTCACTGTTCAGGCGACAAGTGTCTAAAGTGAGATCTAGACTAGACTAGAGTCACCATATTTTAGCTAATTTTTGATAAAGTCCTTCATTACCACTTTGAAAATGCATAAATTAAATTTTTTGTCATATTTGAACTGGTCATAGTTGAACTTTATTGCATAACAAGATGATTTGTCGAACCTCTGACTAACATTACGTTATCCACACGATTTTATACACATCATATCATTACTTGTTTTTATCATAGTATTACTAGCATTACATGTAATGATTCCATATATTTGTTCATCTTTTCATGTATTGCTGATATTAACAAAAAGTTATGTTTCCAGCATTACAATTAAGCTCTTACTAAGTAAAACTCATACTTAACTTGCTATGTCTCAGTTATATTTACAAATATAAACATTGCTTTCTTTATTGGCACCCATATTAATCATGTTATATAAGCACATTGTATCATTACTTATATTTTACAGCACTATTACTAGCATTAGATGTACAATTGACTTCCTTTGTTGTTCAACCACGTGTGCATATTTAGTGAACATTGTAAGTTCTTGTACATATATGATCATAAACATTTATGTCATATTACATTCAATCATGTTCTGCCCACCAGTAACGAGGTGTTACATCTTTTATATTTTATATCATATGTACTTTTATACATTTGTTTATATCTTGTATTATCATTCCTTTCATTACACCCCGGACAACACTAACTTATCTGCTTAGTGCCATCATGGAGCCTTCTGATGGCTCCATGGTCCTAATATCATGTACAATGACAGTTGTCTACTGCTAATATTGTTCACGTTGCCAGATATCTATTCTTTTTTATAAAAATAATTTTCTTGTTAACATCGGACAAATTGTATATACATGTATATCTGGCAGGAGAATGGCTAATTCACTAAGACAGAACCTCATTAAATGTGACTTCAGTGTTAGGAAATTAAAGGTGGCATTAAATTTTGTAACATTTAGGTGTCTGCCCAAAATGTATTATCCCAACCATTTTGTCATTACTTCAAGCAATTTTAATCACTTTGAGCCATTCAACCATGAATGATGGTTAGAGGCGAAAGTTTGGACTTTAAAATTCCATAGAAACCTTGACTCCAAATTTGTATTCCTGTTGACATTGTTTACTGCTTGAATTTTGCACTCCCACTGCAAAATCCTGGAAAATCATTAGGAACACCTGTTTTCTTTACTCGTTTGTACTCGAGTAATCTGTCAAAGAGTAATAAACAAAAACTGATGGCACTCGCAGATAAAGTTGAATTATTGGCAAAACCTGCTTTGGTGATTTTGTGATTGGCACCTGATTTTAAGAGAAAATGCTGTATTCATAAACTGCCGCTGACAAGATCAATACTGACAATTACCATCGATTGATTTTTCACCAGTCGGAACAATCGACTGTGAGATTTAGCATGGAAAAGGACTTTTTGAAAACCATGTCGATTCTTTCCATGTGCTCGCTCCGATATGGCAGTTTCTTTTTGATGCATGAAAAGCGAACACATTACAAGTCGATGTATCCTGCGGGTACAAGTTTTGATTCGCAATAACTCTTCATTGTTAGTCTACATTGATGAAAGCAGCTGAAAAGGCATAATTGTCAAAATCAATGGCACTCGTATTGAGATATCAAGTGGAATTTGAAGCATGCCATGATAGTGTGAAATACTACATCGCTGCAGTGTCATTGAAACTTTTTCACTCCAATGTCCTGAAAGTCCATTGGCTGAGTCCATTGAAGCAGCTATCAGAAAGTGGTGTTCATTTCCCAATCAACCTTAAATGAACAGTCAGTAATGGGTCCAATCTGAGGTTCTGGGGCAACAAAATTGCATATTAAAAACTCTTCAGTTTCAAGGCTGCATTTTCATTTTGAATTTTGATTTGGGCAAAAAAGTTAACCTTCTTGGTATGTTTTAAAAACGTTTTGGCCTTGACAATCTGTAGTTTTTATCGGGTGAAATTTCAGCACTTTCAAGTTTTAACTCATACAGCACATTGTTCAGGCAATCACTAAATGACAGCTGATATCAGAAATTTGATCCCTGGTGAATGTTGCTGACATTAAACTAAATCCACTCGTATTTTGATTGACATGCATGAAACGTTCTCAGGATGTGACATGAAACTGTACTTAGTATAATTTCACTTTAAATTATTAGCTCTTATACATCATAGACGTCTCACCATGTGGTTTCTCTGTCATAACCCTGCAATCAAGACAATATTAATGCTATCTCGATTAATCATTTGTGGGTTCCCTAAATGAATTGATTACAGTGTGTTTAAAACTTCGTCTAAATTATATGGCTTCGCTGTGCATAAAAATGTAGAATTCAAATAAATACATTACTTTCATATAAATTTATTACCTCATTACTTATTAATGAAAAGAATGCATTTTAAATGCGTTTGGCTCTTTTTCTTCATTAGCTACTACAAATTTCCCCCTTTTACTGTGATAATTAAGCAAATGGTGCAGCGCCATCTTGAATGGGATGACCACGTGCTTAATGGCGTTCTTTTCAGAAGCAAGATGGCCGACCCCAATCACATGTAAATTTGCCCCCGTGTGCCACATGCCTCTCTAATAGTGAATAGTTACATTGAAGACCTATCCTATTCAAAGTACCTTGACAGCCAAAGACATTTGCAACACAATAGCGGGTACTGCGATTGATTGAAGTCATTCATTGGACGATTCAATCAATGATTCTAATTTCTGGTACAAGGTCACAGAGACTAAAATTGGGGTCATGTACTGGTCAATAGGCGCGGCAGAAAGGGTGTAATGAAGCTACCCTGTGTGTCCACAGTAGGATCCCACATCTACGGGTATAGTCACAGCGGAACCCTGGAAATGTGTGATATCTTGATTTTATGACCACTTCAATTGGAATTCGATCCAATTTCTGCTGTGAGCTAACTGATATAGTTTTCTGCCTATCTATGGAAATAAACTCTTTGTCGTTAAGTATGTTGGACAGCTGCAGTGAATGTTGTATAATATATGCTGGTGCCCTCCGTTGCATTAAGTGTATATTGTACAAAGTATAATAAAAGCAACCGACAGCTTCGCCTCGGCCAATATAATTGTCCTTATCTCAACTAAACCCAATGTTGGACTCCTCAACATCCACTATTGTTATATAATGTGGCTATCAGTTAGCTTCTGATTGGCTGAGAACCATACAATATTATACAAATAATTGTGTAATAGTTGCCATGAATGATATAAGCCATTCAAATTGATTTTATTTCCATCGCACCGAATGAGGGTCATTAGCAGAAAGAATGAAGTCAGTTTCCACTACTGGCAGCTAGACATCATCGCAATTACAACGGAAATATTAATAGCTGCTAATTTCCTTTTTTGGTTCTCCTAAACATTTGCTAAATCAGGCAACAGTTTGAAACACAAAAATTATTTTGAATTATTTGTCTGACGCACAATCATGCCATTATTTATTAAAAGGCATAAGAGAACATAATTGTAAACGTACTTATTGTAAAAAATCCTGATGCAATTAGATTAATAGCTAATGTAACTGGTCTTTAATGGATTTGGTTTCAGTTTTATGTTGAATTATCTTTCAAAGTAGTTATCTAAAGTTCACAATGACAGTTTAATTGCATCTGAGGAAGATTATTTTTCCACGTGACTCATTATTTCAAAATGTCATACTTAGAAATATGAAATGGGGGTGAAAGGCACATTCACTATTTGTATGCCTGAAGGAATAAAGCAATTCTACTTAATAATTCAATCGCCCAGCCATTATGCTAGTTTCAGATAAAACTAATGAATGTGACATGTACATTAGTATGATTTACCAATATGGTCTTTGTTCAATTTATTTGTTTTAACCTGAGAGGAAAGATATAGAAAAAAAGACTATCCACTATCAAGAACATTAATATAATATTATGTTCTAATTTAAAAACAATTGGTCCAAATAATGATAACATTTACACTCTGCTGTCGAATTCCAGAATCAAGACCACCTTAGTGACCTTGACATTAAAACCACTGTAGAGACCTTGACCCTCAAGAGTGGTCATGATTGTAGGGTTCCGCTCTACTTCTATTCCCATTACTTCACGTGCTTAACGATAATCTGTAACACCATACCAAACAATTTAAAGAAAAACATTTTACACACAGTTTGTGTGGATTTACAGCAAGTCATACATTAAAAATAAAACTTACAGTGGTGAATATGATATAGATAATAGATTACTAATTATAATCCAACTTGCAATTGAGATATTTCACATTTCAACCTTTCCTTATCTTATTAATTCACTTATTTTAACCAATTTCTTTCTCATTTGTAAATCTTTCCCGATAGCGGCATACATTTTGCCTGTGGGAGGAGGCTATTTCAATAAATAATTAACAATAATGTGATGAAAATACAACACAATGGTATCCTGCAATTAAGACTACCAGAGAGAGTCACTGATTTTGCCCACATTTTGAACAGGTCTTATTTTTGGAACCCTTTATTTATTTTTTTAATAGGAACCACAACATTTTGCACCTGCAAATCAAACTGGTCTTAATGTTGGGTTTTTTCATTGTGGAGTTCCGCTGTGTTACAACCTTTTTCAATTTAACCTTGGTAATAACTGGAGAGATTTAAAATGTTGAAGTGGTCATGACTTAAGAACTTCTCTCCAGTGTTTTACAGTTTATCACTCGATGTACTAAATGGTCTTAAAATCGAGTTGGTCGAAAATGTGGGATTTCAGTTATGATATTTGACAATTCATCCCCATTATGAGTTTGGGTGCTTTGCCAGCATGACTTTAAGCAATAATTTCTTTCTGGTGCATAAAAATCAAATAGATGCATGAAAGTGAACTTGATATTGTTCTGTCTGCCCAGTTTCCTTGTTTGAGTGTCACCCTTGCTCAATTATTCTCTTTGCAGTCGACCGAGGTACTCGTGCTTGCATTTTCAACAAGATTCCGAAAGAATGCTGCGTTACCGGTTATGTAAGTATTCTAGGAAATGCATTATGTGGTTTCAAAGTATTAGATGAAATTATGGAAAAATGCAAATATCAACAAATGACGTTTGAAGTTTACTTAGTCATAATTGTTTTAAGTATTTTGTTTCGACACTAATGTGAGCATGTTGTTGCTGTGCATTTTTCAGTATAGTCCCAAATCTGCTAGCTCACACTGCTATACCACCATATTACCTATAATTCTTCACCATGTTCTTGGCAAATAGTGCAAGAGTATATATGCTATGATCCATATCACTCCATCACCCTCTTTTTCGAAATTCTGTTGCTGTCCTCTTAAAATAAATTGCAGTTTCTGCTCACGAAGCGAGTTCAAACGTTCCTCACTCCCACTGGTGTTTCTGATGTCAGTCCCACTGGCACAGCTAGCCTTTCAAGAATAAAAGTGTTTAGTATTAAAGCAATACAAATCCCAAAGGGCTAAGGAGACCCTAAGATGCTTCCAAACTTTCCAAAGGCAACAACACAAAACCAATTTGTTGCACCATTCGAAGTGGGACTACACCGGGTGCCTGATCAGTCTCAAAGCACACAACAGTTTCAAGCATCTTGAAAAGGATGGTTCAGATATTAAACTGACTTCCAGATATCTCATAATATATGTTGTAACAATAGAGGAAATCATGAATGCTTCATATAAGAATGAGCTTTTTGCAGTGTTGGCTAGGAAATATGTGTGGAATTAGAGGTAACTATTCAGGTCATAAATGTTGGACCAGCCTGCACTACCGTTAATTAATTGACCTCCATTCTATGGATGATTCCATTTCAGCTCGGAGCAAGTTGTCCGATGAATCATTCGATATGTGTGAATTCAAAGATGATCCAACTCCACTCAAAAGCCATGTGCGAAGTGAAGCTATGAAAGTGTTATTTGGTAAGTACATATGCAAACAACATGTGGACATAGTTGATTTTCATTAGGTTTCGTTATGACAATAAATTGATATTAACGGAACTAAGAAAACTGATATAACCACTTCGCTTAGCCTCAAAGTGCTATTGAAATGCAAGAAAGTTCCCGAATTAATACCCCTCGATCCTATATATATCTTATTTGTTTCACTGGAGTATACTTTGGTAACATACTTTTGGACTTGGTGCTCATACCTGAATTGTGCTTTCATATTTCAGCAAACGCGGGAATAATCTGGAATAGCTGCGGAATGGGAGGTGAAGTGCGAGGGAATGTGACGTACCAGAGCGGGGACATTTGCTTTGGTTCAGTGTCTGACTGGCAAACTGAAACGTGCCAAGCGACGTCTCGGATCACTATAACGTTGGACTCGTGTGGTATTAAAAGAGAAGGTAGTACATGAATAGCTGATAGATAACATATTAAGTAGTTCTTCATAGGGAAATACTCTAGTGATACTCAAGGGCGATTCTCTTGACGGGTGGGTGATACTGGCCTACTTTGTCACACCGTGATTTTCCCTCGCTCATACAATAGGCGGCAGTTAATATGCGGTCACTTGTCACTTGTCTAGAGGTAGAAATAATGGTGGATCTTTGATGCCAACCTATTTTTATGGATACAATTGTACTGATATGTGAATGTTCCAAAAAAGGTAAAAAAAAAGGTTATTTCATTAGTGAATTTCAGGGGGGGGGGGATGATTGTATTGATCATCCCTGCCCCTTTCCAAAAAGTGGAGGGTATATATCCCCCCCCATCCCCCCCCCCCCTCTCTGTAGCCCCTGGTGATACTACACTTTACCAGATTGCTTCTGTGTGGTGCATACGTGCTACCATCTAGATCAACATAATTATCATTATACTTGCAGTCTTAATGGTGAGATGACAGCGTGACCCAGCCATTTTGCCATGACCAGTTTGGCTATTCTACCTATAGGTGGCATTGGCAGCTTCTAGTTACCACACTGCCACCTTGAGTTTATAGTGTAATACAGGGTGCTTCAGTTATGCCAGGCCTTTTACATTTTCTGAATTGGGTATCTTATATAACAAATACCTTAGTGTATGCTGTTCATTTATGTACAATAGCAAGGTATTTTCATCTAAACCGCATACAGCTTTTTAATGTGCTTCTGGAAATGATTTCATACTATGGCATATCATTCCAATTTTCCCAAGTACAATTAAGAGGGTCCCAGTGTCGCAACTGTTTTGCAAAAGAAATTTGACAAAGTGAGATGAAGTACTCAGTGCAGAAAACAAATGGTTTTTTAAGTGACACAAGGAATTGAATTTTAATCTCTCATCTTTTCAGAATATGTGTGCGTGGGGTACACGCCAGTCCAGGATGGGAGAAGCGTTCTCATTACTCAACACAGGGAGTCCGAGACAAGCTTCCTTTGCTGGGTAGGTAACTCCAGAAACTCAGATATTGCACCATTGAGAATTTGCTGTGACTTAGCTGGAATTGCGCGTAGTCTAATAGAATTGTTACAAAAGCAGACTAGTACTACAAGCTGTTTTGCCATTCTGGATCTAAAACGGCTTAAAACTGTATACATGCAACCATTTAAGTGTTGCAAGGGTGTGTCACAGGGGGCAGGCTATAACCAACACAGGAAGCTTAAAAAATTTACTTAAAAGTCGAATATAAGAAAAAAAAATTAGTTTTGGATGTTTGGCCAGATACAGGCAAACTTTTCAAGTTTTCATGCAGGCCGTCCAAGTTTTTCTCAGGGAATTAATGAATATATTAAATCTGTGAGGAAAACCTCAGGGAATTATGATTTATGAAGTGCTGGGGAATTATCACAATCGGTATACTGTATATGCTGAGCTGTCGAGGCAAGTCATATGGGATGAATGACATGGTATCGATCTACTTTCTTTATATCATTGTTCAATTTTTAATGCGTTTTTTCTGCAGGATGTTATCACGAAGAGAGATCGGATATATCCCGATTCGTGGAAGGAAGTTTACGTTCGCTCAAATTGTGGGGATAACTTTTCAGAAGGATTGCAGCCAAACAATGAATTTTTGTTTCATATTAAAATTTTTGATGGTAAGTTATTATTGGTTACGGTGGCTGGGAGGGGACATGGAAATTTTATTAATATCTCATTCAAACGAGATAATATCTTGTTCAAACGAGAAAGTAAATCGTTCTAACGAGAAAGTAAATCATTCTAACGAGATATATCTTGTTTGAACGAAATGATATCTCGATAAAGTATCTTGTCCTTACGAAAAACTAAGTTGTTCTCTTTGGACAAGATAGTTTTTCATTGGGACGAGATAGTTTTTCATTGGGACAAGATATAATCTCGTTTGAATGAGATATTATCTCGTTTGGACAAGATAGTTTTTCGTTGGGACAAGATAGTTTTTCATTGGGACGAGATAGTTTTTCATTGGGACAAGATGTTATCTCGTTGGAACGAGATATACAAAAAAAATTCCATGCTCCCTCCCAGCCACCGTAATTAGTAGATAAGTTCTGTGTGTCAGGTCCCCGAGATATTCATGCAATATTTACTGAACTAAAATTTTCATTGAAGTGGCATACTTTTGCCATATTTAGCACTAGTTAAGACAGGTAATTTTGCAGCTACATGGAAAATATCTTAAATTGCTGAGTTTATATTTCAGGCCGGGTCCGCCAGCCATGCCGTAAAGGGGAGGGCCAAGTAATTTACAAACTTCCGACACTTCCTGCCCCACCAGAGGTCACCATTGAGACTACTCCTCCCAGTATAGAACTTTTACTCTGGACTCCAAAAGTCACAAAAATCACAAAAGCAAGGGAAAGAAAGAGCAGCTCAAGTGCCACAAGAGCTGTCGAACATTACTTTCTCACAGGTTTACTGCTCTGTTATTTTATTACCAGCCGAGCGAGATGATAAAAGTGTTCATCGTCCTCTTTAACTTCTGCGGGTGCCGCATTAATCTATCGTGCAATCGCATGTAAGTGCTGAAGTGCCTAATTTAAGATGTCGGTGTAACCGATTCTCCATTTGTATATTAATGCTATAATGTATATATATATTATATATGTATATGATCATTTACATATTTCAAACTGCATATGTACCAATCATCACCCATTTCTGAAACCTAAGTGAACAATTCCAGTTCTCTATAGATATTTATATCTCGAGCAAATGCAAGTTTAAAGGTTTTTTTTTTTTCAAAGGTTGTGCATTTGACAGAGATTTCTCAAATATCTAATTAGAGTAATTGAATTTATTAAGGTAAAACCTCACACTTAATTTTAAGACAAGTTCCTTGGGTCTCAAAACTCATGTTGTTATTGATATAAAGACCACTCAGTGATTCCCTTGGATGGTCTTAATTGTGGGCTCCACTGAACCCTCTGGTTTAGGTTGTATGGAATGTTTAACATGTTTCAGCTAATTCTAACATACAATTCACTGGTAATTTCAATTGCTAGGCTAATGCCAGTCTTGAAATATGTTTCTGTACACACAAAATGTCTTCAAAAGTCCTTCACATATTTCCACATATTTAAGACTGGTCTAGTCCAAATGTTATGACGTTGCATGTACGCAAATCTTTTGTTAATAAATATTTCTTTAATGTGCACTTTACAGAAAAAATAGCATTATGTAGATATTGTTAATTATCATCCTGCCATAGTATGATTACAATGGTCTACAGACTCTTTATTGCATCTGATATTACAGCTTGAATTATAACTGAAATATGCATATATAAGATATATTATTGGCCTATTCTATGTTGTTCTATGTAAATATAACATTTGTATGTGCGCAGAACTATGTTTAAGTGTCGAATTTGAAATGCATTTATATCTGTGTAATAAAACTGTTGAATATTGTCATTACTTGCCAATTTGAAACCGTATTCATGTGGTTATTGTTTGAGCAAGGAAATAAATGATACATTGTAATATTACAAAGAGGTATGTTAAATTTGTTAAGATTATAGGGTAATAATATTCTTCGGAATAATGTAAACGTATTTTCTGAAAATGAAAAAAAAAAAGAAAACGCAACTTTGCTAATTCCTGAATGTTTATTACTAAAATAAAATCATTATGTTACAGGTTCATTGTGAATTTCAGTGAGCACAAAATGGCGGAACACATTTTTAGGGATTTTATAATTGCTTCTTAACATATAAGTCATATATTTTGTAACAAATTCATAAAAAATTTCAAGAATGTATTGCACCCTTTTTTTTTCTTCTCACAGTCTCAAACATCACAAGATATACATATATATATATTGGAAGTATATAAGTATTTTTTTATTTTTCAATATTTTACAAAATGCCCATTGTGTAAATATATAACCATGATGTATACCATATAATATAATATTCACCGGATTGATTCCATAAAGTCAATTTTAAAACGAAAACTTGCCACCATTTATTACCCTGTAGAAGCATTATGTATACATGATTGAACATCTACAACTAAAACTTTCTAAGATGTACAATTTCAATAACGAGTTGAATCAGTAAATTGGCACATATTGTATCACAAATCATGATATATAATCACAAAATCCTAATTATCTACCTATAAATGTTTACATAGTATGGCACATAAATGAATTTATCCTGCAGGTAAAAAAAAATTATATAGTGTCAGGAACGTCATAATCTCATAGGTTTGGGGAATTTCTCGGTGATCTTTACGATTCCATAGATTGTGGTCTGATTTTATCAGACAGGAACAAAGCTTTAGAGTAGATGTTTGCGTTGGCGAGTTCGTTTGCTAGTTCGGCATCCATTACTTGGCTGCCTCTGTCGCCATATCGCTCAGGAGCATATCTTGGAGCAAATCCACCGGCCGATTTCAGAGCTCCTCTGTGCCAATCTTGGTACAATGTGGGCATGTTCCTCTGAGTGCTCAGCATCCTTTCACGATCAGCAGTTCTGGAATATCAATGAAATAAATATAATATATAAAACGTAACACTGATTTTCTATTTACAGCCATGAAATCCTGTTTCCGGCTGCTGCAAGTCTTAGAATTATACACCTGGTTTTATTTATATTTTGTTGCAGGTGTTAGAAAAGAATGAGGCGTAGATTTCTAGGATCTGCGGGACGTGGAATTTCTGCAGCATTGGTAGATGTCCAGGTGCACATGGAAATTCTCAGTAGCCAATATAGGCATTTCACATGATACAGTTCCCAGGAATCTACTTCTGCCGCAGGATTTTCACCTCATGCACTTCCTATAAAGCTACTCCTGGTATTTGCTGGAGATGTAGGGGAACTGCATGATTTGAAAATCTTGCAGCAGCAGTTTCCTTGGAACTGCATCATGTGAAATGCCTGCATTGGCTACTGAGAATTTCCATGTGCAGGTTTACCAGGGAATGCAGGGGGTGAAAATCCTGCAGTATGTGTACGGAGAATGCCAGAGTGTGCACCTTTAGGAACTGCAGGATGTAAAATCCTGCAGCAGGGAAGTACCTGGCAATCCCTGTAGCAGGGGGGGGGGGGACTACACCTAGTTGGCCGTATCCTATCATTTCATCCTGCAAATTTTCACATTATGCAGTTCCTAGACATTTACTGCAGGGTGTGAAATTCCTGCAGCAGAGGAAGGGATTTCCTAAAATTTGTATAATAAAAAAAAAATCACATGCCTAGAAATCTACTACTGCAAACATTTCTAGGAACTGCAGGATGTACAGATCCTGTGGTAGGCATGGTGGAAATTTGATATAGCACATGGAAAGTTTTTCCTATTATACAGTTCTTTTTTTAGAAATTCTTGCAGTAAATAGGCATATGAAATTTCCACAAATTTCAGAAAATCCCCACCTCTTTCGCAGGAATTACACATCCTGCAGTAATTTCCAGGCACTGCATGATATGGAAACCCCTGCAGTGAGGGGGGGGGGGGCTAATCCTACATATTTACAGTAACCCCCTACATCTCAAGGAAATACCTAGGAGCTTATTTATATAGGAACTAACATTGCACCCTGCAGCAAAAGTAGAAGCTGCAGGATTTCATGGCTGCATATGAAATTTCAGTTGGCTAGTGAGAATTTCCAAGTGCAGGTTTACCAGGGACTACTGGTGATGAAAACCCTGCAGCAAGTGTTCAGAAAATTCAAGAGGATGGTTCATCTCTAAGAACTGCAGGCTGCAAAAATCCTGTGGCAGGCACAGTAGAATTGTCAGGAATAGTAGGTTACTGGTAATTATACCTACGATCTACGGGTTATTGATTTTAACTGCAATGACATTGATAGAATAAAAATATTGCAATATTTAAAAAGGTGGACAGACATCCTTAATATGTACCGCTAAATTAAAGAAACTGGCAAAGTGTTTTGTTTTTTTCAGTGCAATAATTTCAATATGATACACTAAAGCCCCGTTCCCACATAGCCGAGTTACTCGTAGTCAACTCGTAGTAATAACAAAAATTACGTAACACCCAAAATTCGAGGAGTTGGCGACGAATTTTTGCGGAAAAAATGACCAGGAGTGACTCGCCGAGTTACTCGCCGAATTACTCGCCGAGTTACTCGGCGGGTTCAGCGAGCGACTCGCCGAGTACCAGGAGTGACTCGCCGAGTTGCAGCCAATTAGTGAACGATCTCGAGGAGAGTGTCGGCGAGTTAGAGGAGTAAATCGCCGAGTACCAGGAGTAACTCGCCGAGTACCAGGAGTAACTCGCCGAGTACCAGGAGTAACTCGTAAAGTCGACGAGTTATACTCATGATACTCATCAAGGTTATTACTTAAATTATTATGCAAATAGCTGTGTTTAATTACAAAAATATATAAATAGGGGCTGCATCTTCTGTTCTTGATCATTCTGTCTGTAGCTGCTGAAGAGAGAGGACCATGGACATGCATCAGACAGAACATCAGAATAGAGTCTTGGTACTACTAGCTGCTCATGCGAATCTGCAACTTGCTGTTGTTGCAGCAGCATTACTTGAGGATGAGGAGAGTAAGAAGAAAGAAGAAAGAAAATTAGCAGCCATGAGGAGGAAGAGGAGGAGGAGGTATTGGGTGAGGCCCTGGCTGCTGAGAAGACCTCAGATGGGACAGTATGAGCGTCTACTGACTGAACTGATGCAAGAGGACACTTCTAGTTATACTAACTTTTTGAGAATGGAACCAGCCATGTTTCAAGGGATCCTTGGCAAAATAGGTCATAGGATTACCAAAGAAGACACCTTCTGGAGGAAATCTTTGGAGCCAGGACTCAGACTTGCCATCACCCTCCGCTATTTGGCAACTGGAAACAGCTACAGGTCCCTCATGTATGGCTTCAGAGTGGCTTACAATACCATCAGCAACATAATTCGAGAAGTCTGTGAAGCCATCATTGCGGAGTATAATGAAGATGTCCTGGCATGCCCCACAACTCCAGAAGAGTGGAGAGAAGTTGCGAAACTGTTCTATTCAAGGTGGAACTTTCCTCACTGTATTGGAGCCATTGATGGGAAGCATGTGGCCATCAAATGTCCTCCAAAAGGTGGTTCAGTGTATTTCAATTACAAGGGCTTCCATTCCATCGTACTCATGGCTCTTGTGGATGCTGATTACAAGTTCCTCTATGTAGACTGTGGAGCAAACGGCGCTGGATCTGATGGAGGAGTTTTTAATGATACACTCCTGAGAGAAGGACTTGAAGAAGGGACCATTGGATTACCTCCACCTGAACCAATTCTTCCTGGTCACAGACCTCTTCCCTACTTCATTGTCGGAGATGATGCCTTCCCCTTGAGAACCTGGCTGATGAAGCCACTGCCTCTCAGAAACATGACCAAAGAGCAGAGGATATACAATTACCGCCTCTCCCGGGCAAGAAGAATTGTGGAAAACGCATTTGGGATCCTTGCAGCAAGGTTCAGGTGTCTCCTGACTACCATGCCACAAAGAACTAAGACAGTGGAATCTATAGTCATTGCATGTTGCTGCCTCCACAATCTGATGAGAATAACTTATCCGACTGCTCAGAACATCATGCTGGACCATGAAGATCCAATCACACATCGTATCATCCCAGGAACTTGGAGGGCAGCTGGAGAAATCGATGAAATGCCACCAACAAATAGAGGGCATTCTATGACTGAAGCAGCCAAGAATCAACGGCAGTACTTGGTGGACTTTGTCAATTCAGAAGAAGGAAGAGTGCCATGGCAAGATGACATGGTATAAAGATTCCACAAAACAACCCCGGCCTTTTTCAAGGCCACCAAATCCTCCCAAAAGAGCAGACCATGTACACTTCTTGTGTAATAAAAAAAACGTTCCTGTCTGACCCACACAAAATATTTTATTGGTTCAGAAGTGCCGTAGTTGTTGGTTGTTCAGAAGTGCCGTACTTTTTTTTTGTTCAGAAGTGCCGTAGTTGTTTCTTGTTCAGAAGTGCCGTATTATTTTTTTTGCTTCAGAACTGCCGTAGTTGTTTCTTGTTCAGAAGTGCCGTATTATTTTTTTTGCTTCAGAACTGCCGTAGTTGTTTCTTGTTCAGAAGTGCCGTACTTTCATTATTTTCATTGCAGTATAATAGAAAAAACTACGGCAGTTCTGAAGCAAAAAAAATAATACGGCACTTCTGAACAAGACACAACTACGGCACTTCTGAACAAAAAAAAAGTACGGCACTTCTGAACAAAAAAAAAAGTACGGCACTTCTGAACAACCAACAACTACGGCACTTCTGAACCAAAAAAAGTATGTCTTCTTTCATCAAAATTATTAACCCTTATTAAAAGAAATATTACAAAAAAATGGACCAATATCTGTGCTGTAATGAAAAGGAAATATGAACAAGTTACTTGAAGTGAAGAAATTGATTTTGGACTAAAATATTATACTTTCGTGGACAAAGATAGAGAAAAGTTTGGAGGGTTTTGGAACTTTTTTTTTTGATTGATTGTTTATACACAGATATGTGTACAAGGCGTGCTCTTTTGGGAGGATTTGGTGGCCTTGAAAAAGGCCGGGGATGGTTTTAAAACTGTTGTCTTCAAACATTCAAAAACTGGCTTATGTTCAAAGCAGGAGTTGAAGTGGTGGGAATCTCGGAAATCATGGATGGAGGTCCGGAAGGAGGCATTGCTGAGGTTCCCGCTGGCCAATTCTTTTCTGGACTTATCATTGGTGGGAAGTGCACCTGATGCTGGGACCCAGAAGGAGGATAGAACTGGTGCTGCTGCTGGTGCTGCTGCTGGTGCTGCTGCTGGTGCTGCTGCTGGTGATGCTGCTGGTGATGCTGCTGGTGCTGCATGAATTGCTGAGGTTGATGCTGGGGTTGATGCTGCAGCTGGAACCTGGCTCTAATGGCATTCGCTTTGAGCTGCATGAATGTGGGGATCAGGTTGCTGTGCAGGTCTTCAAATGCTTCATCATCCATGGACAGACATTCCATGACAATGAACTCCCCCATCGCCCGGATTCGCCTCTCCTTCAAATCCTTTGGAGGAACGGCCATTTGCTGCATAGTCTGCTGGATGACTCCAGTAGACTGTCTGGCAATGTTAACAAGATTTTCTATGCCAGATTGCGGTGGCGTGGACCTTTTCCTTTTCTTGTATGGACCACCCTTCGTCTGCCGGACAGGAGGGATATCCATAGAAATGTCCGGATCAGAAATTTCCTGGGGCCCGGAATCATCAGCTGGAGTAGAGCTCCCTTCTTCTTCCTCGAGATTTTTAAGTGTCTCCCGTGCCTTGCCAATTTTCTTCTGGAGGGCAGTGTTCCCCCGGCGACTTGGAATACGTGTAATGTGGTCCACAAGGAATCCAAAATTCGATATAATCCACAACTCCTTCTCTGTGGGGTTCCTCTTCGCAGTTCCAGATGGTCCCTGCCGCACTAGTTTCCCTGCGACAGTCCGCATGGATTCCATCCAGGTCTTCAATTGGTATCCAGTGCAGGGGACACTCAGTTTCCTTGCCATCTCATTGATGAGGGCCATTTTCTTTCCTGAATCCTTGTAGGCTTTCAAGGTCCGGTCATAAAAAATGGGATTGTCTCTAAACCAGTCAGCGATATCCTGCTCATCGGTGGCTGGCAGGAACAACTTTTCCTGTTTTTTCCTGGCAACATTGGAAAGTGTAGCAGGCACTTCGGACGTAGCAGGTGAAGTAGCAGGCGAGGGAGCAGGCGAAGGAACAGGCGAAGAAGCAGGCGAAGGAGCAGGCGAAGGAGCAGGCGAAGGAACAGGCGAAGGAGCAGGCGAAGGAGCAGGTGCAGGCGAAGAAGTAGCAGGTGCTGCAGCAGACGCAGGAGTAGCAACCTGGGGCTCATCATTACTACTGCCAGCATCTGATGACGTTCTTGTTGGCACTGGCAGACGCGTCTTGGCAGTCCTCTTGGCAGGAGATCTTGCAGCAGCAGTCCTCTTGGCAGGAGATCTTGCAGCAGCAGTAGTCCTCTTGGCAGGAGATCTTGCAGCAGCAGCAGTCTTCTTGCCAGGAGATCTTGCAGCAGTAGTCCTCTTGGCAGGAGATCTTGCAGCAGCAGTAGTCCTCTTGACAGGAGATCTTGGAGCAGACTTCTTCATTTTCTTCACAGGAAGAGCAGTCTTCTGCGATGTCTTTGTCGGGTTTTCAGAGTCATCAGAAGATCCAGCAGATAGTTCTGTGTCCACTGCAGGCCTTTTGGCGAACCTGGTCTTTTTCATCGGCATGATAAAAAATTTCTGGAGCGGTCTTTTGGTCTTCTATGTGTGTTAGCAAAATGCTGAATGATCCCCTGATCACTGGTCAATCTTTATATACTACCTAGAGAGCGTACCCCGCTGTGATGACATAACAAACCCAGATACCATTGCGTCATTTGCAGTTAGTCCAAGCGCGTTGGATCTACATCATTCACTGGTTAAACCCACGGAGTGACACTTTAAACCCCCTCGACTGAATTCTGGCACTCCTACAACTCGGCGAATTACTCCTACAACTCGCCGAGTTACTCCTACAACTCGCCGAGTTACTCCTACAACTCGCCGAGTTACTCCTCGCACTCCTGAACATCCCCCCCGAGTGTAATACGAGTGAAAATAGCGCCGAGTAACTCGCCGAGTTCGAGGAGTAACTCGGCGAGTTCGAGGAGTAACTCGGCGAGTTCGAGGAGTAACTCGGCGAGTTCGAGGAGTAACTCGGCGAGACATGACCAAGATTTTGAAACTCCTGAAAATCCGCCGAGTGTGCCGTGCAGCACGGCATACTCGGGAGACTCGGCAAACTCGGCTCCAAATCCCACGAGTTCGCTACGAGACTCAGGAGTGTCTCGCCGAGCATCTCTCGAGTGCGAGGAGTAATCGCCGAGTTTAGTAAGAGTTGGGCCCGAGAGGCGTGTTACGTAATCCTACGAGTTGACTACGAGTAACTCGGCTATGTGGGAACGGGGCTTAATAACACTCAATCACTCAGGTCACTGCTAAATTGCAAGAGTTGTACAGAACAGAGTGTCTGTCCAATACGAAAAGAAAAGTCTCACCTTCTGTCACTTCGTCGGATTAGGACAACACCAATAATGATGGCAATCACAAGAATGACAACAGCTACTACCACGACCCCAATGACGATTGGGGCGAGTGAACCCAGAGTTCCATCCAGGGGACTGACATTGCAGTAGGCACCGCTGTAACCTCGGTTGCATCTGTAAATACAAAATTAAGTTTTTTATTGTGGCAAATACTCAAAAGAAATCCCTGTAGTGAGCCATAGTGCACTCATACATTAGGAAAGTCCTCAGTGTTGTCCCAAAGCAAAACAAATTTTTGAAGGTCGTACAGAGTATCACGCTATATATTTTGAAGAAATCTAATTAGAAATGCTATTTGGGTCATCCCAACGGAAATGTGTCTCTCAACTTTCAAATGCGATTATAACATGCAAAAGGGCTTTAAATAAAATGAATGTGGTATGAGGATGGGCAGACCAATGTTGAGATATAAATACACAAGAACATTTTGCGGAAGTCTGTCATAACTTATATTTTGGCTCTTTTTGCTGTAAAAGGCAGCAAAAATGGCATGTCCCACACCTCACTTTATATATCTCTTGACCCTACTCAATGAATGTAAGTTAAAAAATCATATATAATATTCGCATAGATATAATTAGGAGAAGTTGAATTTTAACCATATGTTAAAGTTTTTCCACAGAATAAATGTCCCTCCTCTTACCATGGTATTACAATGCCGCTAGATGAAAAACAAAAATGTTTAGGTTTGTGCACTTTTCAAGAGATGAAAGCACTGATATGGGGGACTTTGGGATGTCTGCTTATCTTACACATTTCGTATAATATTTCAATATTTAAAGAAATGAGCTTATATTTTGCAGGGGGTGACCTACGTGCGTCATTCCCGTTACCAAGTTTATAAGGAAACTATTACAGTGGATTACAATGAAGTGTGATCAGTCACTTGACAAAGTGTTCTAGTGATGTCACAGTTTACCATGATTGAGTGGTCACTAGTCAAGCATAGACAGAAATGGACTTAATTTATTTTGTCTCAATTACAGCCAGTCAGTTAATAGTGTTATGACCAGTGACGCTTGGGTGGGCATGATCACCTGTGGTGCAACAAAATTCAAAAACACTGCACAATAAATTAAGGTTACTCTGTTTTAAAAATTGAATCATCTCCCCATTGAATCAAGCCTCTGGTATTCAATACTAATCATAGATGGGTATGTAGGTAGATATATAGATAGATAGATAGAGATAGATAGGTAGATAGAGAGATAGAGATAGATAGATAGATAGGTACAGAGATAGAGATAGCTAGATAGATAGGTAGATAGAGAGATAGAGATAGATAGATAGGTAGATAGGCAGATCTAGATATGACCAAAGAGTATTTATTTAATTTTTTTAACTTTTCAAAATTTATTACATGTAGATATAGGCCTTGTGGATCGGCGAACTATGTCTCAATATATAAAACATAAATATTAGATGTGATGGAAATGTCTCCCAGGAAGGCATCCCCCCCCCCCCCCCCAAGATTCTCTTAACTGATTCAATGTGTAGGCACTAATGCGTACAAAAGTGTGACGTGGCTGGCACAAAAATGTTTCATTCTGAAAGTACTCCTTTATTACAAAATGGAATGGAAACTTTGGTAAAATTACCTGCATTTTTCTTTCAGATATTGCATAAAGTTTCACAAATTGTCAATCCTGTTACCTTCCTGTTACCATAATGGTTGACATAACAGGTCACATGACCAACCAATTTAAATATAAAATATGAAAAAAATTTTGTTGTCATGCTACATCACTGAAATGTATGAAAATCCATAACTTTGATAGATTTTAGAAAGATTAAAGATTGAAAATTTAGCACTTGAAATGACAAAAATGCACCGTTTCTGTGGAATGACCCATTTAAGAGTAATCTCTGTTTCTAACTCAAAAAAGTCGAATATAAGAAGATAATTTGGAAGGAAGCAATAAAATTTCTAAAATATTATGCATGTAAAACAGTCGATAAACAGTTACAACATATTCCTCATAGTACCTTCTTTTACATTACCATTTGACTATAGTCTATAATTCAACCTCTGCATGTTCAGTCAATATGCATGATGTCACGCACATCTATTACATACTTTAATGATTTATTTGACATGTAACATCCATGACAATCATCCATGACAACATTATTAGGAGGTGAAACATCTTTTTTTGCACCATACTACTTTTGGATGCTTGGAATGAAGTGATAATGAATACAAGTAAATGATAAAGATCTCAATTTTTATAATTATCTTCATGAGATTTTCACTGTGAAAAATAAAATACATACATGCAAGTGATGTTTCCATTGGCCAACTCCTCGCATGTTCCTTTGTTGCAGGCATGGAACTTGTTGTACAAGAAGCAAGGACCGGATTTGAGATCCACCTCAACTAAAAAAAAAAAGGTTAATAAATTTTAAGTGACACTTCTCAATTTATCACACCTCAGTACATATTAATTAAGTACTTTGTCTGACATTTTGTTACTATATGGTTTACTAGAATACACAAAGAAAGATATAATTTTATATTTTTAATCAATTATTTTGGATAGGATTATATATAAAACTTAGGCCAAAATGCTTTCGGTATGAGAAAAACCCATACATTTTGAAGGACTTCCATTAGTAGTTGAAAGAAATTTGTTTCTAATTCAAAATAGCTTAATATACGAAGATAATTTCGTAGGACTTCATTTTCCCAACAGGAACTTTGATTACAAACCTTTTTTGAATGTACACAATGTATGTGGTGAGAAACTTTAAATTAAACCAGTGGAGGAATATCATTATATGCCTACTGAATCCATTTTTCATTGCACCAGATTGTCATAATATGCATTAAATTTTTCTAGCTCTACCTCACATAATATAAGGGAGGTTCCCCTATTTCTTATCAAATCCAGGTGGTGGTAGTGGATTACATCCTGTATTTCTGCACCTGATGGGCTAATTAGGACAGGTAGGGACCATGGCAATGAGACGAAGGATGAAACAGCCATCCAACATAGGCTTGACCAGGAATTGAACCCGGGACCTAGTGGTTGGAAGCCCAGCGCGCTACCACTGAGCTAGGCCCCCACCCCCTATCAAATCCAGGCAAACGTTCAATACAACCATAACATAAGCTTTAGTAATGTTGATGAACCTTCTCCAGGAGACCATCAGATGTCTTCTGACAATGAAAATGCATAATGTTGCCAAATAAAATCAGTTAAACTGTTTGGTAACATTACACTGCGCTAACATTCTCTGAAGAATATGATGCTTTTCAGAAGGTAATCATATATCAGAACAAATTTGCACCTATGTTTTGGTTCTATTTTTCCATATTAAATAGCATGCAACAGAACAAAATGGACAGAAATGTTCGCCAAACGTCAAATCCCTACTTTCTAGCTGATAAAAACTTTACGGTGAAATAATTATTGTACAGTTTGCTATATTCTCCATTTTAATAGCAAAAATTTTCATAAGAAAGACAGGGAATATGAAATTGATCGGTTCAATAAGGGTTTTTATGGGGTAGAAAGTTGGGGTTTCACTTAATATATAATTATCAACATTTCTGTAACTTTTTCCCTGCTCCAAGCTTTGTATAAAATATGACAAAAAAACAAGAGGAAATTTATTACGAGTCCTTCTATAAAATATTGCCTACTAATATTATTTCCACAACCTTCCATCAAGCTGCTTACCCTCTTGGCCATTGTAATTGACCGTCAATGGTTTCGTTAAGTTGTAAGATTGCTGCTCCTGCTGCAATTTAATTCCATTATCTTCTTCAATTTGGCTTCTGACTGCTTCGAGGAGGCTGGCAACTTCTACGGCGCTTAATTTCTTGTTAGAGGTCAGGTCTCCAATTACGATAGTACTTCCTTCACTAAAATCACAAAGTTACTTTAATCAGTGATCAATATGACAACCTCACTACTGAGGCCCACGGTGCTCCAATGTACTGGTCAAAATTGAATTTTGAGTGTCATTCAATCCTTAATAATGGCCTCGTTTATTATAAGTAGGCATATAATTCAGCACTTGTTACAAATGGGTCAAACTACACATTACAGTTAGTTTCATAAAATATAGTCAACTCTAGACAGCTGTTGCGACCTATTCCTGGCTGTAGCTATAACTGGCTAAAGCCAGCTGCTTCTGTCTACTCCTAGCTATGAAAGTTGGCTTACACCTGCCACCACTGAAAAAATATCAACCTTTCTTCCAATGCGTTCATTTTATAATATGTCGTTTTTGATCCGGCTTTGAGCATCCAGCTATAGCCAGACAATTACTTTTGGTTGCATGTAGCATCATATAGCAGAAGGGTCTAGCTTTATCTCGGTTCAATTTGACAGGCCGTTTTGAATGGAACTAACTAAATCTTCTGCCAAGTATTTCTAAAACCACTTCGGTTTGTAGAAAGGAAACATAAGAAACAAAGTACCCACCTGAATTTGTTAGCAGAGAACAATATTGGCTTGTTCGTAATTTTCTTGAAGATTTTATTGAACTGAAATGAAAAGAGATTATGTGAGCATATTGCAGATTGTATGGATCCACACTGTATAAGATGTTAGACATGTAGGACAAATGTAGCTATTTAAATATTTGAAAAAACAATTTACCAAATAATAATAATAAACTTAACATAAATATAATATTATTTGACATTGGTGACAAATTGAGCAAATTAAATATTTTTCGGTCTAATTTTTATTAATATGTGGCATATCTTAAATTTATTTAGCAACCGCTTTATTGCTGTTCACTCAATAGAAATAACATCCATACAATTTGTACTCACATAATCCTTCAGTACATTTCCAAATGTACTAAAGTATTTGCTTTTTTTATTATCAAGCAATGCGTTGTAGGTGAGGTTCATGGCAAAGCTTATTCCGATCTTTGTGACATCTGGAATAATAAAAAATGCATTACTATAAACAAAGTGTTGCACAAGTTCGCAAGGAATCCATAATGAGCTTCTTAATTATCATCTTTGTGGTAAGACTTAACATCACCTACTAGTAGGCAATCAATGAAGTTATTGAGTGCAATTAATAGCATCACATTTAAGTGACCTTGAATTAGAATTTCACATATTTCTATAATTTTAAGTAAATATTACTAGGAAAAGGAATTTTATCATGAATTATCCCAATAACCATTAATATTTATATTTCATATTAATAATTATAACATTAGTCTAAGTGACTTTGTTGAATTTGAGTGTGTGTTGGGACAGTTTTGTTGATTAATAAATATACATGGCATATTAGAAATGGGTGTCTTAAATCTATGTTTATTAAATTTTGATATATCATGATAATAAGATAATTGTATTATCTATTCCGGAAAACAGAAAATGAAGACAAACCTTCATCACTCCCACCACTGCCAGATGCTAAAAGTTAAAAAAACATTGTTGTGAAATATTTTAAATGAGCAATACAGAAGACATGACATAAAAATACGGTCACTGCTGAGGTAATATTTTGAATTTGATTATCAGCAAAATCAAGGAATCAGAATTTTACGCACCGTCGCATGATACACTGTTGTCAGTCAAGTATTCACCAACTGACTTTTTCACATAACCTGAAAAACCGTCTGTGCAGGTTGCTGCTGACTTTGTGAAACACTGGGCAAATCTGTGAGAGATAAGGATACAGGATTAGTGTTATGAAATGTGCAGTCCTCTAGATCAAGTTCTTGCTGCTCACAAATGATGATGATATAAACTTACGAGCATGCTGCGGAGGATACGGAGGACGAGGAAGAGGAGCTGGATGATGAGCTTGATGAAGAGGAGATGGTGAAGGTGAAGGAGTTACTGTTGAACATGTAAGAATAATCTGTGCTTGCTTCGCCTGTAGAGACACTAGTCGAACCACTGTTATCTGTTCATAAATCATAAATATAATTGATAAGTATAAATCTTGCATCTTTTGCCTGGCACTGAATACACTGAGGTCCAAAAACATGTCATATAGATAACTTAAATTGCAGATTATCATTTCTACATATAATTTGCGTGTTTATGGTTTTTTTCCTCTAGACAATACTTATTTTCGGGAAACAAAAGCACATGGTTATCTTCTAATTCTAATTTACTGAAGCATTTTAACAGGGTGGTTCAGTATGACATAACTACATACTACTTTGTCTAATGTCACAGATTCATTGACCCATTTGCCAATTCGAATTTCACTAATCTGATAACACCACATACAACTTTTTTTTAATAAGCACCCAAGGATTAACATCAAAGTAGAATACAACATGTTTAAGATTGTAAATTATATTAATTCTAAATACCTCCTGAGGTTTCCTCTACTTCAGAATAGACCAGGTCATCCCAAAATTTATTTCCTCCGCAGCTACAAGTCGAGCGACTCCAAATTGTGCTGGAAACTGGTGTGCTGATATTTGCAAAACATGAGACAGCATCACTTACGTCACAACTGGTTGACGATGCTTGATCAGGGCAACCGATTGCAGCGAAACCCATCATTGCCTTGGCCGCCTTGCAGGTATGATTGTATGTTTTAACACAGTCATTGATGTCACTGAAAATACACAATGCTCATTGAATGAGTCTATTCATTATTCCATTATTAGGTCATAACTGTTCCCAAAGCATTTCTACCAGGCTCACTATCCACATGACATTGTTAAATATAAGAGATGAGAATGCTGATGCAGCTGATCAATGTTTTATACAAAATGACTGAGTTCCACTTCATGAATTTTGACTACATTTACTATTACAACCTGTGCAAATGCCTTCTGGTGCCTGCGTACAATTGAAGGTCCCTATTTCCTACTTAAGTGATGACCAATACAAAAATTGTTTCTGTCTGGCTAATAGAGAATTAAAGCAAATCCAAAAACTGCTGCAAAGCAACTAAAACAAGAAATTAAATAAGAAGTTTCCACTTGGAGGCCTGTCACAATGTTAAAAAGTAACCCATATATATGATGTGCCGTACGTTTGTAATTGAAAATTCATGATGATAATATTACAGGGACGTGCAGAAGTAAGTGAACTCGAATAAAAAAAAACACTATATTTTTGTACTTCATTTGGAACTAGTAAAATAAAATAAAATAAAAATAAAAAAGCAGGACAGAATAATAAAAGGTATAAATTAATAATTCTTCACTTAACTAATCTGGTTTTGTGAAATCATGACATATTGTTAAAAGCTGGATTTTAATAAACAATCACTTTCTAGATGATTTTTTTCTCAGGGGTTTCAATTACTTATGCATTGCACTGTATGTAGGCCTACCCTGAATTGAGGCCAATTAGACAGCAGTTCAAATTTGATTCTCACCTGCATTTTGGTGTTGAAGAGAAGGTCAAGCATTCATTGAACGTGAAGCATTCATTATCCAAGGTTCCTTTACCTGCATTAGAAGAAAAAAAGTAGACATTGCAGAACTTTCTATTTTATTAATAGGATTACAGTATCCTCTAAATGTAACTGTAATCTCAGATGTACCATCTCAGCAGCATTACCAATATGTACAGCAACTTTACAATCTATCAGACTATCATTGGTCAATCTCTTTCTTATCTTGCAATAATCAGCCTGAGACAATATTAATGTCTACATAAATAGTGGGATTAACTAGACAAAATTATTATAACTGAGTTTCACTCCTGATCAGTGACATTTTCCTGTGCTGTATTGTTTTTCATTTATGAGACACATATCCTGCTGCAGTCAGACTCACTAATTTTTCTCTTTTGAATATTAATTGATAGATTGATATTAATTTAATGCAAAAACTAAATTGTGAATCACCTGTAGAGCTTCCACTGCAGACTGTAGCAACAGGGTCCAGAGTATACTCCACAAAGTAAGAAAGTGGGAGGCCTATCTCGCGATCGCAGAGGTTTAGTCCAAATCTGATGGAATCCTGCAATGCTTCAGTAGCCCTAAATGGGAAAAGAAAGAAAAAAAAAAACCATCCATTAGGTCCTAATTTCTGATCACAAATTCAGCTGCTTAGTCTTTGTCACCCATTAATGGTTTGTCAGGATTATCCTAAAATTTTAAGTATCAGCATTTTCCAAATAACAAAAATACCAATTGACAACATAACAAAACAATTCTTGATTTACAGTCTAGTCATATTTGTCTAACTTATCTCATATTAACTTTTATTAGGTAGTAAATACTTAAAATGACGGCATTTTGTTATTAGGTACTCACGTGCAAACTTTGTTACTGCTAGAAGAGCTCAATGCCTTCACAAACTTAATTAAAGCCCAATTGAAAAGAGCTCCAGCGTCATCAGCGGTAAGTAGTTCTGAAGTATATCATTGTAAATAATTTTTAAAATATGTAATATAGAGTTTAATTCCAGCTTGGAAATTCGTTACTTATTACAGTATCAATATTGCAACAATCTGATGTTACACAGGCATTGTATTTATGATAACAGTAATATTTGCTGAATTAGCAAGAATTAAACCAAGAGAATTAACTAATTTCTTACGTTTGCACTTCTGTCCAACAGTTCGGACTACGCTGGATGAACCGCTAAGTCCTCCAAGTAATCCAGATTTCAAGGCTCCAGAACATGAACTAAGGCTTTTATCAATGGCAGACACCAAGCTGAAAGTACCACTGAAATGAAGAAAAATAGATGACGCTATATCAAAGCTTTTGTTTGAAGACCAAATCACAATCTGCCATATTAGTTAGCTTTAAAAATTGAGTTTGTCCCATCACATGTCACGGTCGGGGCAGATGTCAGATCAAATTTCTCAGCAACTATCGCGTTTATGAGACAAAATGGCTGACGTTTTCTGTTCCTTTATTGATGTTTTCTCCGTATCATAACGCTATTTTGTGACTTGAGAATACTTTTGCATTTCGGAAAGATTCTCCATAGAAATAGCATTGTAGAAAAGTTCACCTTTCTTGCATAATGCTTCAATAATCATGAGTTTCTTTACTAAGCCAATATCACGATCCCCAACTCACTGCAGACCTTTTCTGATTCATATTCACCATGTAATTAAAAAGTATATTTCAAGACTAGGCATACTTACACGCAGGCATTGTATGTATTGGAGTCAACATTGTTGAAAGGAGAATCATCATCTGGATCGGAGTCAAATCCTGGTGGCAAATCATTTAGATCAAAAGAATCCAGTAGAATCTCACCTCCTGGAAAAATCAAGATAGGAAACTTCCTACATCTTTCACTTTTCACAATCATTATCATAACAAGTGAGCTGCGTTAAAAATTGTTGTTACAATAGGAATGTGGCCAGGTAAAAGGAAACAAATACCAACCATACTAGTCAGACTGTATGGACACATATTATTTATTATCTTCTGTATTAATTTATATTTGAGTTATTTGCGATAGAAAAATATTGCACAAACTGTTCATTCAAGAGTCAATAATCATATGTTAACATGATTCACTTTCCTAAAACAACAACACCCTACTTTGCAGTAGCTGATAAATCAGCCATACCTAATGACATTAAGAATATAGAGGAAGAACTGCACTTTACCTGAGTTGAATCTTTCTGCCATATTAGCCAAGGAAGAGAATTTTGCAGTTGCATCACCGAACTTACAGCTTGATGTTCCTGAGGAGCCAGACCCAGACGAAGAACAAGAAATTTCAAAGACAGCCTCGAAGAACGAAAAGAATGCGCAAGATTTGGCCACGGTCAGTGCTTCTAGGCTGCTTCGGACTCTGAAAAGGGTAAAAACAACAGACAATAGTATTATAGACTACTTCTTGATAACAGCACAGATATACCTAATGGTTTGCCACATCACTTACATTGGTCGAATACTACCACCTCATCAATACCAAATAATTTTTTGTTATTTGTTGCTTATAACACTGATCGACTTTGACTTGGTATTTTCTTAAGCAATTTTATTGGCAAAATGTGAAGTGAATGCATTACAAGGCATTGTTACTTCAAACTTCAATGCTTTATTTCAAATCATGCGATTTATATGTAATTAAGCCCACAATTCAAAGAACTGCCTCATAAAGATAGACTACATTAAAATAGGCCTGTAACAAAGGAGCATATCCTTGAGTTTTGCTGTAGGATGTTGCAGCTCGAAATTTGTCCAAATTGTTAATAAAAATGAAACTAATTTTTGAGAGACAGGTTTGGAATACAAGGCTTCAGCCATAAGGTACTTCCATTGCCAATGATTCTCAGTCTAATTTGCAGAGTATTATTTATTGAAATAATTGCCACTAATTGAAATTGGCAAGGGTGTCATGGCCCATTGCATCTGTACCATTTTTAACCCTCAGTGAATGAAGTTCGAAAAGGGTTTTCGTTATCATCAATGTCCGTCCGACGGGTGGACGGTCGGGCGGGCACAACACTATCACAAGGCACCACTAGGCCATATAGAGTGTTACTGTATAAAATTTCATAAGGGTAAGTGCATTAGTGTTAGAGTTCAGCTCTAGAAACGAAAGTGTGTGTTAGAAATCTGCTCTGGAAATAAAAGTGTAACCCCAGCCCTCCTGCCTGTCGGACGAACACTTAACAATTTCAATGATGCCTGTGTGCTATGTGGGATTCACTGAGGGGTTTTTTTTTATGTTAATGGTCAATTGCAACCACCTTTTGAATGCAGTCTTGACTTTGACTTTTATTTCTAGACCCATAAACAGGCCTATGACAATGAGTTTATTTGCCCCATAGGCAAAGAGTAGTTACAATAATAAAGAACACCATTGTGACAGAAGTGAGTGGTCACTTACAGACATCCTAGATTGCTGCTCGAACTACTAGTTGTGGCAAGGATTGCAGCAAGATCATTCTTAAATGTAAGACATTCAGCAGTGGCGCCAATAGATGAATCCTCTGGTTTAAATAAAATTGGCTGTTGTTAGATATGAAATACATACACAATATTTCAATTTAGGTAATTCCAAACATGGAACAAAATAAACCGGTTTTAATTACTATGTTCTCACCAATGAAATTCAGCACTATGCTAAAGCTCATTCTTGCTATTCTACAAATTTTTTTTTATACCAGAGATTATTTAAATTGTTAATTGCAAGGTAATCTATATTAAACACTTTATACTCATTCTGACATGAAATGCAACATATATATCCGACTTTGGTTTAACAATGAGTCACTGTCAGTGGTAACATACTATTTATAAAAAAAGTAAAAAAATGCAGAACACTGACGATGCTTTTATGTTATCGTAATTCTAGTAAATATATGCTTATGAACATATAACACTGTCTATTTAACGACATAATGGTAATGCTCTTAGCTACTTACACATGAAAAGAAACTATTTTATACTTACTTGAGAAGGTTACATAGAAGGACTTAATCATTACAGCCATCAAATCAAATCCCAGACGCTGTGACTGAGAGCAGCCGATGTAATTATTGGGGTCAAGGCATTCATCCTGTATTGTCTGGAAGCTTTAAACATTAAATAACAGTCAATTATCAGGAAATGACCAACAGTAGAAGAGCTACAACAGTAGAAAGGCTACAACGTATCAATAAAATCAGGTGGCCATCTTGAAATTGTGACACATTACAGCAGTTTTCTGGATATAGAAACGACTCATCATGAGTGACTTCCTTAACAAATGGGAGTCTTGGACTCACACCATGTCATTAGGAGTTAGTTTCCACTAAATCAATGAAATCTGCATTTGGTAGTATTTTCAATTTTGTAATATTTGTTATCTTCAGGATTAATCTCTAAACTATATGCTAATTACTACTGAGCAGAGTACATTATCTGTTCCAAATTGTATTGTGAAATCTCACATATTTCAAGTTTGAGGGCACCCGTTCCAAGAGGGCCATACTGAGATCAAATAACAAGTATGTAGTGGAAGGAAGTCAAAAGACAGTTGAAAATTTCAAACATATCACTAGGATCATACCTTGTCTCTGCAAGGGGCGGTGTTAATGTCCCGGTAGCAAATGCACTAACGATGCTAAACATGTTTGAATCAATACAAGTTCTTGTGGTGCCAAGTTCACAAACTGAAAAAAAAAAATTGCTGATGAATTTTAGATTGTCCACTGTGTTTGTTAGATATTAGACATAAATATTTTCCATAACATTAGCTTTTTTACACAAAGTGGAAAAAATCACACAAACATCCCCCCCCCCCCAAAAAAAAAAAAAAAAACATCGTCGATTTTAGACTTAATCAGTGCATAGGGACCATGCTGCTCAAAGTGTAGTTACAATTTTACTATATTTATTTGATTAACTGTTTCTGTTCAGCTACTGTGAGGCCAAATGATAATTCTAGTCATGCTTAAGAGGATCTTGAAGTTGTTTGGTACTAACAAAAAATATTCAAGAGTACAGGACCTCTTTCGCATAAAAAAACAATAAATAAATAAATATCTTTATATGTCTCAAAGAAAGAGATACAGCTAGTATAAAAACATGTAAAATACTCAGGTTAAAAATCACAGCACCAAACAAACACAATAATTTGTTTTGTTGTGTCAAATTAGGATTTTTGACATTTCGTTATTCAAAACAAGCATTTAAATGAGACCAAAAACAAAATTTCAGTTTAAAAATTTAGGTGCAGTAATTGCGGGTTAAAACAATGAAGATTTAGTAATTGCGGGTTAAAACAATGAAGATTTAGTATGGTGAACAGGAATGTTCAGGTTGCATGCATACCTCCACATTCCCCTTCTAGTTCTTTGACACCAAAATAATTCAGGATGAATTCAGCCTCATCACCTTCCAGACCTTGGTCATCAATGAAATTTTGGACGAGTTCAAAAGATCTGTAAATAAATGAAATTTATAGATAAATGCAACCATCCTCAATAATTTTTATTTCCACAGTTTTGGCCAATCTAGATTTGAAGATGACTGGATACTAGTACAATATCTCATATAGTGTTTCCCAGAAGATCTACGTAACATAATGAGAAATAATCAAGTTTTTTGAGTTAATTGCCAAAAACAAGGCCTGCTGACTTTATATCACATACAATGTTTTGTTTCAAACTTTCCGTCAAATAATTTATTGGCTGCCTGATCTCTTAAAGCTAGTTTCAGGAGCAGAAAAAAATCCCAACCTTCCTCCATGCTGTGATTCTGCAAATGCCGAGTTGTATCAATGGCCTGTCTTCGAAATAAAATTATACATTTTTTAAGAATTTATACTTACTTGCAGTTCTGCACAATAACTGAGCCTCCACTGCCAGAGCCTCCACTTCCACCACTGCCCGATCCACTACCACTGGATTGTCCACCAGCTGTGAAGAAAATATCCACAGCTTAAAAGCACACTAAGATTAAGTATCGACCTATAAATTAAATATCTATCAACCTATCTATCCTTTACAATATAATAATACGCTAGGGCTGTACCCTCCAAACGTCTTGATTGCAGTGACACCTGCTGGTTAGTATCCTTCCCATTTCTTACACGTTGAATATCCCTCATTTATAACTCCCAAATTCATATTATATCATCTATTATCTAAATGCATACCTTTAGTCTTAGTGTGCAGCCATATCCACAAAGGTTCACCAACAGTTGTTGTTGAAGACTGTTGGTATTTGCGACGTTTTTCGAGCAAGATGTTACGTTCAAAGTTTCCCAGACTGTTCAAATAAAGGTTGAAACAACTTTGACCGCCACATTTTTCTGCTGATTGCACAAAGCTGAAGAGACTCAAGAAGTAGGACACTCCAGTGCAGGAGTTTCCTGACAAACACTCCAGGATGTTCCTGAAAAGAGAAACATCAGTCCTATATCTAAAACCATTCCATACTTGAAACCTCTTAACTCCACATTTTACCGACCAATGACTAATAAATTTCAAGAGAAGTAAATCAATTACGGATATTTACCACTAATATCTACTAATGAGGCAATTGCCAATTGCGGCTTACTTTCAAGAACATGACAGCAATCACAATACATAACTGAAAAGCTAATTCAGCATTATCATTTTTTTTAAATAACTGGTCATTCAAAGTTAAAGTCACAACAGTTTTAATCAGGTGTCTCATAGTAACTCACTCAGCAATTGAACGACTGTCTTTATTGTTGGTAACACAAGTTACGAAGCTGCTGCAACCAATTGATACAAAAGAGGTGGCAAGAGATCCTGAAAAATTCAATTATAATACATTTATATGACCATAACCGTAAAAAAAAGTAGGTTTCATTATCACTTTTTATTTACTTTATTTATCTATACGTTATCAATCGTAACTGTAAGAACACTCTTTTTTATTGCGGAGAAAGCAGTCACTTTATGTGCAACCTAAGTGACACGGTAATCAACAATTTCTTCGTTACCTAAAAAAGACTAACAACATAATTTGTGTAAACACAACAAATGGATTGCAAATTAAAATCTTAGACTTCTGACCAAAGAAGCTGAACCACAGGCATCAGCTGCAAATTCTCACAAAACCTTCATTCTATGGTATTCATTATCCAAGGTACAAACATAATACAGCCTGTGTTTATTTTGAGAATACAGGAATTTATTCCACAAAGTTGTCGTATGTCAAGAAGCCGAAGGCTGAGAGCACTGAGCTTGAAAATAGTCAGTTGAACCACGCCCTCTCAATGAATATCCATTGAGAGGGCGTGGCTCAACTGACTATTTTGTGAATACAGAAATATATCTATCAGCCTTCGACCAATCAGCGATCTGCTTGACTGAGGATAAAGATTGATATCAAACGTGACATACATGTACATGTCATGCAATATATTCATTATTACCTCCTACAGTAGAATTGGTATTGGTATTGATTTTTTTGCCTCATAAAAGGCAGTTAAAATATAAAAAATGCGTTAAGAATTTTAAAGACCTAAGGTTTAATGTTTAAAGTTATATACAAGAAATAAATGGTTACTTTGCTGACCATAGGTAAATTCCATGTACTGTACATGAAGATGAATGGTGACAACAATAGATTATTAGTAAATAGATATCTATATAATTATAAATTGCTAAAAAAAAAATCTCACACAACTGTAAGAATCACCGCCTGAGTTTGCCCTGTGAGCTTCCTATTGATTTGGAATTTATAAAACTTCATCAATTGTGATTGTCTTTGATGGAAAAGAATAACATGCAAAAGTATAATGTCCAGTTGCTGAACTACATAAATTAGTTAAAAAGGTTTTGAACAATGTTGATGGCGTTTGTGTACTATGGCCATTCACTGAGGGTTTGCTGCCGTGCAGCCTATGTTGTAATATTTTATAAAAAAATATATTTATCATTATTATTATTATACATTATTTGAGCCGAATGACCTAGATTGTCCAGTTGCCATAGCAATGCTATACATATTTCCGTCAAAAACTTGTAATACTTATTGTAAGTGCGTCTAGCATGACTGCTAAGATCTAAACAAACACTAACATACCCGCCGAACATTGCTCAGTGATGGCTTTTAAGGAAGTTTCGTTCAGCATCTGTACGGAGAACTGCTCAGACACATCACAATACTTGGTCTTTTCTTCTAAAGTTGTTGAAAGGGTAGACAATTCGCTGAAACATAAAAAAAAATCATATACTCCTGCAAAACTTTAAACATGCAATCTGCGATGCATAATTATATAAACAGTCATTGACATAAACAGGCTGTGTTAAAGACATAAAAATGACATTAGCATGCATAACTCCACATGAACAGGTGGGATATAAAGAAGAAGGCTATCAACTATAAGCAAAAGAGCTGCAAAATTTCAACACACCTGCAAATTGTGGCTACAATTCCAGCAGACACCGTGGCTTCAAAGTATTCTCCAATTTTAGTAACAGTGGCGTTAACGAGCTCAAGAACATTTGCGTCACACAATCCTGCCAGATTAAAGAATATTATTCAACATCAAAAACTATTCAAAACAATATCTGAATCGAACGAACTAATGTCAAATTATGACAGAAGAAAAATAGAACAACAAGTTAGACATATTATGCTCCTTGGAGGAGGTGAAAATATATTGAATTCAACTTACAAGTCACCACAAAAAATTGCATTTGATGCAAATAACTTTGCCAAAAATTCAAAGTTTGAAATATGAGAGTCCAGCTGTAAATTGACTGACATGTCATGTAGGTGACTGGGAAAATAGTTTCTATATTTATTGCCACAGCACTGTATCAGCAGACATTGACATCAATTTATGGGCATGGGCAGCAGAAAAAATTACTTATAACCCGATCCCTTCAAAATATTTTGTGGAATGATCCATGTATAGTTAAACCAAAAATTCCCCCCTTTAGCAGAATTTGAGGAATATTCATAATGTGAGAGTATCAGATTCACGGGTACTATCATCATTGTAGTTTACAAGTTATAAGAGTCTGAATCATTTTGATTAGACTGCATTTCATGGATATTGTATGTATTACCTTGGCATATGTCCTTCATTCCATCAGCAGGAGGTGTGTTGGCCAAAAACTGTGTTATCGAGTTGCTCCATGGACCAACACACCCACTGACAGCTTTGTACAATTCCTGGTTGGTGATCATGGCTGCACTGAAATATACATAAAACACAATAAATTTACTGGATCGGACTACCTGCACCAATAGACCATTTTTCTGAGTCCACACCTTAATATTAAAGCTATATTAAGCAATAACTGCTAAGGCTATGTGGCGCAAAAATGTAAATCAAAGAAAAATATTGGTTTTGGGTTAGCCTGCGTAACACTTTGTAACAACCTACTTGCAGACGCCTTGTCGCAAGGCGAGAGTGTCTTCAAATGATTTTCCTTCCAGTTGAAAATCTAAAACTTTTGATCCTAGCTTGAAGAAATACTTTTGCTGGGATCGGAGCCATGTGATATCCATGCCGTTTTTCTTCTGCACCTCCTCGCCTTTCACTTCTCTGAAAAAATTAATTAAAAAAGATAGATAACTAACATGTCAACACTATGCCAACGCCATGTATATATCAAATATATATATTATTTATTCGAACATAACTTTTTATTGTTTCAAGAAAGATCCTCAAATTTTGCCTGCTAATAAACTTTGTTTTGAAGTATTGCTTGGGTAACATTAGATATAGCATTTTATTCAACAAAATTATATAAACTTTCAAGAAAAATTCTAGAGTTAAAATCTTCCAACTTTTTGTTAATGGTGGCCATCTTTGATTATGCTATTTAGCTATAAAAATTTCCATATTCTATGACAAGTATGATGTCATAACAAACCCAAGAGCAAAACATTGTGTAGAGAAATTGGTTGTATGTATCATACCATGTCCTAAATATCTAAAACAGGTCTACAATGTTAGCATATTTAAGAAAAATAGCTGAAAAAGTTAATTTTATTTAAACTTTAAATATTGAAAACTACAGGAAATTCTGTATTGGGGTTAATCAAAAAAAACATTGGTGAGAATAAAAAGATAAATAAAAGTGCTGTGGCTCTTTGACTAATTCTGTTCTATTCTACATTGTATATGCGAATGAACGCAATATGCAGGGAATAAAGATACGTAGTCAACCATTTCGAATCAGAATGATTCTGACATTAAAAATCTTGAAGTAAATCAAACTCACTGGATCATTGCAGAAAGCATCTGGGAAAATTGGAAAAAGACATCCAAAACCTGGAAGGCTTGCTCCACGTTGCAAGTGGCTTCAGCAGGGTCACTGGGGCAGTTAATTTCCAAGATGGCGGCAAATGCGCCTTGGAAAATGCTGCATTGTTCTGTACCATTGCCAGCACAAGTCTTCAGAGAAGTATAGTACCTGAATAGCAGAGTAATGAATGAGAGTTTAATTAATTAGTGACATGTCACTATTTCTAAAAAAGGCCATGCTTATTCATAATGAATGAACGGATGAATGAATGGCCTAACAAAGCTAACAATTTATTACTCCTTTTCAACTGCTAAATTTTCATGAATGAAATAAAAATGTATGTTACTTCGGAAACTTACGTGCAAACCTTTTGGAGGGCTGATTCGTCATCATCACTATCGGTGACGCTCAAAGCAGCCGCACTTTCAATGCAGTCTACCACAGCGTCACAGCCTTCCACAGCACCTTAAAAGAGTTAGTACAGCATGTATCAACTACTACATCATTACCAATTTTAGAATACCTTAATTATACATAGGTTAATATTATACATAACTGCATACTACAGTTACTGAGGTCCAATGCTCAGGTAATTACAGCAGTATAATTATACAATCTGAAGTGGTTTCTGGCTGTACACACACATAGACATCATGTACTCCATATTAAATGACCTTATCAACCAAAGATTAAATTGTAGTTGCTGCAAACAGTCTTGTCCTTGTTTTTATACGCCTTATGTTTTAAATGTTTTTTTATACTTTATTGTATTATATAACATATTGTTTTTATGGGCCATCTGCAAAACAGCTGTGCTGATGATGCAACCCATGTAAAATATATTGGAATAAATAAATAATAAATCTAACGTGTAACATATACAAATTGGCAAATATTACCTGCATTAGACGTGACTTGTAGGAAATAGAACAACACAGTTGTAGACATGATGTGGATTTCAAGTTTTTCTTGACCAGTGCAGCCAGCTATTATGTTCTTTGTCATGCATGTCGTCACTTCCGCTTTAAACCTGACAAGATATTAAGTAACGTCATGATATTTCATCTAATAATACATTTTTAAAGTTTGCACATGACATCTACATAATCAAATGTTATTTCAACACGTGAATATAGCACAATTAACCCAAGCTTTTCTTCCATTTACTTGTAAATAAAAGTCAACCCATTTAATTTTGCAACTCAAATTTTGTCATCCATATCCTTGTAAATATAGTCAACTAAATGGACCAACGTTGGGCCAACACAACACATTATCTAGGCCTTTGTAACGCTTAAATATTAATCACAATCAAATACACATTAATGCATACTTACAAAGTTACAATCAGTGATACTAATACTATGCATTTTATACAAGGTAAAAATAATCTTCTTTTTCACATTTAAATTAATTAATATAAGTGACAATCCCCTAGAGCCTGCCCATTGAGGTATCTAAAGCTTAATTATTTATCAAGACTATTTTGCTAGTACTCACACAGCAACATCCACAGTTTCTCCATCCTTCACAGCAGTGACATAAAAAGCGAAGGTACGAGCAAAGCATGCTTTCACCTTCTTGTTCTGACAACCTTCAAATAAAAAAATATCAGTTGTTAACATCAAAAGTCACACATGAGCATAATTCCCATACAACACTGTAAATACTTTTTTTTTTTTCGGGACTACACAAATGCAATTCAATATATTAAAACCGCCTTTGGTGACAAGACAACTTTGCTGGACCCTAAATCTGTGATTACTAAAGTAGTTCCAGCATATTAATATCATCTTAATCTACACATTAATTTGGATCAAATCAGTGATTCACATTGGTTTTTAACTGTGGGGATCCATTATCATAATGAGCTGGCAATAACTACTACATTATGTATTTTCAAGTTGTCACAGCTGAGCAATTTAGGGTCTTTTTCAATCCTTTTAAGTTCATAGCGTTTAAAAATACTTTCATAAAATTGGAAAAACATGTACTGGAATAAAAAAAGATACTTGTTAAGCTATATGATAAACATTTTATACATATATATATATATATGAATAAAATACCTCTGTTGTCGGGTTTACATAGTTGCTCAAGCTTGTCAATTTCAAGGATGCTCAAGGCGGCAGAATTGTCCATATCACAATCTCCATCACTTTCTTCTGAGCACACGAAAGTCATGGTGAACACTCTGAAGTGAAAAATACAATGAAAAATGTTTACTTCACAAGCATAATAAAAATAATGGTGATACAAAAAAACAGAGTTGTAAAATGTTTCCCTAATGAAAGAGGTTAGTTAGGAGAGAGATTTTAGGAAACATTTTTCAAACTGTGTTTGTATTGTTCACCATTCATGAATAATTATCTGTATACGACATGTCAGTGATTATCACCAATGTGAAGAAATCAGCGGCGAAAATACATTTTCGTATGATTTATTTGTGGTTTTACTTATCTAAAAGAGAAATTTTGTTTGTACATCCAGATGCTTCAGTTATGTTTTGAATTAGAAAAACAATCTAGTGCTCTTTGCTGATGTAAAGATAACCAAAAGTACTTCAGCAAAATTTCAACAAAACTTTGTAATAAAAGACACTTAAATATGATAAAACAATTAAGTATGGCAGCATATATAAATGCACAATCAAAATGCTACTCACCTGCACATCACATCCACATTAGGATTCTGCACAACGCTCATGGCTGTTGGATCTGCCCCATCAGAGCCTGATTCCGTCTCCCCGCCTTCCGTGTCACATTCATCACTCTTGTCAAGGACAACTGGAGCATATTCGGGTAAGCACCAGAACCATTTGGAATCTTCACCAGAATCTTCACCAGAATCTCCACCAGAATCTCCACCAGAATCTCCACCCGAATCTCCACCAGAATCTCCACCAGAATCTTGCTCAGAAGCGTCACTGGAATCTGAATCCGAGTTGTCGCCACAGTCAGATTCCAGAACATGAATGTCCCAAAAGATTTCTGTTTCATCGTTTGGAGCGGTGTTCTGATTACTACTGAACTTGAAACTGCTCTGGAACTGTTGTAAGTAAGTGAAAGAATCAGACTTCATGAGGGAGTACAAGCAGTTTGTCCTGTTTTGATCGTTATCGTCAGAGTAAGGACTGCAAGGACTGCCTAATTCTTCGCTGCATGAGAAGTCGACAATATATCCGATGGAGGTCTTTAAGAATGGGCATCCATCCAGTTCTGATTCACAAGTGGCAACAGCGCTGTAATTAAAATGAAAAAAAAACTATGCCAGTTTCGTAAAATGCTACTTCTGCAATTAGCTTTATACTCTATTTGGAATTGTCCATGATATAAGCTATTTTATAACGCAATATGGCATGTGGTCCATCAAAATTTGTGTACCATTATAATACATCAAAATGATGTGGTTTTAACATGGTTAGATTAACAAGTCAAAATCAACAAAACGAAAACTAAGTAAAGAAATTCTGATTGTGATTTTGATAGTAAATTCCCAATTGGTGTAGTCAAATTGGTCAATTGCAAATTTCGTCAACCGATTTGCTAGGTCTATTATTTTGCCCTCCACAGTGTAGTTCTGCTCCATCACTGACTACCAGTGCTCCTATTTATTTCTGATTACCTGCAGAATGTGTCATTCCCATCCAGTCCAGTTCTGATGCAAGTAAGAGCCGCTGTACATGGTGAGATAAGTGTGGTCCAAGAAGCTGCAAAAGAGTAAAGCAAATTGTATTATTCATAATTTTTCGTAATTGACAGCACATTGTATGAATTAATGCATTATTCCTACACACAGAAAGACATTCATCACTCAATTTTGACTTCTTTTTTAGTTCAGTATGATCTGTTAGATTTAGGTAAAAATTTAAACAAGTTATTGAAATAAATGAAGAAATGAGTAATTGCAAGTAACTCCTAGTATTTTGTAGTTTATATAATTTGAACATATACAAGTGCAAATAAAGAAGTAATTCATAATTATTTACCATAACATGGTTTTAATAACTAATCTTTTTAACCAGTATTTTTTTTCCAGCAAGTAGGACAGTCACTTACATTCAGATCCGCACGCGGAAGAATAAGCTTCTTTCAGGACTTTGAGCACCCTGTTGTATTTTAGCTTTGTTTTTCCTTTACACATTCCGGTCATGAACACAACAGTTTCTCTCAAATCTGTCAGTTTGCTGCAAAACAAATTATCAATATTTAAATGAGAACAAACTTGCTTCGTTATAAGACTTTGTACTTCTAAGCTAATTGAGTTTTGCAACTATTTTATAATAACAACATTGAACACTTTTTACACCAGTACACGTAGAAGAAAAAAAGTTGCTGCAACTATAATAACATACATAAAACATTGTTATGCAATTGAAAAAAAAAATTAAAATTAAACTCCAATAATAAAGTCTATCAAACTATTTGTCAAACCTGCAACTGTCAGAAAAGGATGATGAGCTTGCTTCAGACAGAATCAGTTTCAGACTTCGCTTGACAGTACGCAGTAGCTTCTTGGCTCGACACAGACCTTAAAAGTTTGATAAGCGCAAACATTATGTCAATTACATTAAAAAAAATTTGTTTTACTTCTGAATCACTTGTATTCTATTAACATACTTCTGCACTCCTTGCGCGCTTTTTTCATGAGTGGATGGTACCTCTGGTTTTTTCGAGCGCCTGCATTTGAAGAACTTCTGCAGTTGCTAGCTGAGCAACTTGACACTTGCCAGAGAGCCCTGGGAAAGAGAGAACAATTAATTTACAATATAATTATGCCTACAGGTTGTAGACAGTTCAGTGAATGTCTTGATTCCAAATTCACATTGTAGACAAAAACTTTAACCTTCAAGAAGACACGCTGCTAAAAATTCATGAAGGTAACTTTCATTCTATATTATACACCATGTCTTGTATCAACACAACTGGTATGAAGCCTTATGCAGACCATTGTCAGATATAGACACAATGATGAGATGATAGACTCCTGATGAGTGGGATATTTTACATGACCACACAGGAAACCTATCCTGGAGTGATAGGACCAAGTATTGATAAGTACTTTCACAAAAGTACCAATATACATTGACTTACTTGCAAGCGGTGTAAGCCTTAGCATGGCCTGGTCGGAGACCAAATCTCCTTGCACGTGATCTGCTGAAACGTCTACCCTCATTTCGTGACTGGATGATATCAAGTGCATTTGCCAGCATCGTGCTTGTACAGGTGTAACCATCATCATCGCATGTACCATCATCATTTGGATCCGGTGGGAATGACGAACACGAAGCACCAAATGCGACCATCAACACATCTGACCAGAGCGGACATCTTCTGTTGCCGACACAAGTTGCTATCGACTGCCAGGTGCTGCAAAATAAACAATATAAAATTCACCATATGGTGTGAGCCAATTTCTAATGAAGTAGAATTACTATCAATACGTTAATAACAATATTCCAGAACTGAGCGGGACTACAAAACCTCAGTATATTCTGGCCTGATAAACGAGAAGCTAAGTAAATATGGAAAGACATACTGGCAACCCAAAAATGCTAATAATATTTGGCCCAAGTGATTGACATGTACTAAATTAAAACTTACTTGCATCCGAATGAGATTGCCTGATCATATTCTTTAGCATCATACTTTGCTGTGAAACTGGTGAAGTCTGCTTCCTGTATGCATTTAAAAGTCGATGCGCAAGATGCTGCAAAAACCAAATTTTATTTCATATTGAAAATTCATAGTTGAAAATTAAAAGATTCATTTCCAAACAACCAGACCATAAAACAAATCAATTTGTAATTATTAAGAATAGTTTTGAACTAAAGATGGCATTCAGTATTCCATGCATAATATCACCTCTCACCTCCCCGCATATTTCATGCTGTTGAATTGGGAGTGAAACGCAACTAATGATTCAAAATATAATATCAGCATAAGATTAATGTCTTACATATAAATTGGCATTGCACAGTATAAGATATGAAGCAGTAGAAGTAGGTTGAGATAAATGATGTGTTAAACACCAATTCCTCGTTCACATCATAATTGCTGAACAATTTATATGTGCAAATCAAAAATCATGACGTATATTTTTTAAGAACCTGATAAATTTTGATTTTAATTAAATTGTAATAATAATGAAAAATTATTTTGCATAACATGCTTATGTTCAAAGCGAGTTCTGGGTAAATGACTTCTTAATTCTTGAAGCATTTGATATTTTCTGGTAATTCATTCCAGAAGCAAGGTGCAAGGACTGAGAAGACAATAACCAGCTGATAACTCCAAATTTATATGCAGACTGAAATTGGACAAGCAAATTATTATCATGGATTCTGAGATTTATTGTTTTGCTAGCCCTGATTAATACAATTATATATAAATGCCAAAAACTTACAGACTCCTCCATTACTTCCTCCGTTCCTCACAAAGAAAGCAATTAAGGCCCTGTACCGCTTGATCATAAAGCGGATTCTCAGCTGAATGTCTGCATTGCAGCCTTCAACAAGCGTTTCCAGTTCATCAAGCCAGCCACTGAAAACAAAATCTTGCATTATAGAAGCTATACCTGAAGGTACATTGCCGATTACATATTCTTTTGCAAAAAATAAATAAAAAATTATTTTTCCTTACGTGACAGTAAGCACACTAGTTAGCCACTTTTTGTGCATCAAAGTCTTCAGCACCAAAGAATTAACTTTCTTTTCATCACAGGCTGAAAAGGAAAAACGGAAGACAACATCAATTGTGGAAACATTTTGGTTTTTGGTGTACAACACATCGGGATGCTCACTCTGAAAAGGCTATGAAAGTATGATTAGCATATTTTACAAAAATATTTTGTGAAGGTGAAATAATATATTAGGCATATGTCTTTAATTGGCAGTCTCATGCCTTTACAAATGTGCATGTATGTAGTGTAAAACTCAAACTTGAGGCATTAGGGTAAGCCAAATGTGATAAAAATATTTGAAAATTCATGAGTCAAGACAGTTATTGATAATACTTAAGTGATTCTTAATAGTGATTTTTACTGATGAGGTTCCATGTCACATATTCATGTACAGCCATGGCTAAAAGTTTTCAGACACATCAAAACAATTTGATTTTGGTCTGGTTTTATACTTTACTGTACTTTTATTATTTATTGTTACGGACCGTATACATGTTTGTATTTACTGTCCATATCATGCCAATATATGTAGTTACGGAGGCATGGTAAGTGGGAAGAGCCTCTTCATCCACATGTTTGGTTTGGCGAGAGAAGAGTGAAGAGAAAAAAGGTTCTGGATGATTTTGACTCTTGTGAGCCTCAAAAAAAAAGTCAAAATGACCCATATTAGAACTTATCCCAATGTCTTCCTCTAAGGTATATTACCTATAATTTCATGAGCCTGGAATTAGTAGACCTAAAGTTTTCACTATTGTGATGACCCTTTTTTTCAAGACATTGTGAATCCAAAGCCATTGGTACATAATGATAACACCAGCAACAAAATCTCTTGTAAGTTAAGTCTACTTACTTGTGCATTTAGTGACTGAGCTCTCTATGTTGTAGCTCGAGTAGGTCAACTGGAATTGATTTTTCCAGTAGCTGCTGCAGGAAGACTGGCTGGATTGGTAGCATTGTTTGGCATATTTCACAGATCTGTAGAGAAATAAGCAGCGCTCAATTTCATAAAACAGGATGGCGTCGGATGTCAAACAGGTGTAAACACGTGTATAAGTTTTGCAGCACTGTTAAGCTGGTACTACCCCAAGTTTCACCATCATATCTATGAACTATGACAAAGATTTAAGAAGCACAGTTAGACTAGATCCTCTAATAATAACAAACCATATGCTACTGTAAGAAGTGTTTACTATAACAATGTTTTTATACCTGGGCCTAGGCCTTTATCAAGTATAGAACTATCATACTATGTTCTATGACAGACTAGGTATATTTAAGCGAACGAACGCTCTGAGTTTTGACAATATATGGGTCTGCTGCTCTTCTAAAAACGGTCCGATTTTCGTCAAATAAACACTGAATTGTTCAGAAAAATGTGTAGAATTTATATTTACAATATATATATTTATAAAATTCTGAGTAAAGAATGGAGTATACAAGGCACAAACACTAATCTCTAAGAGGCAGTCGCCATCATACTGTATTAAAGTGTTTACATTGCAGGCTTAGTGCTGCTGGCATTCTACACACAACACCTGGTATCTATTCTTGAAAAAGAATATTCTTGTTTAATACAGGGTATACCCAGTCTATTTTCAAAGATATGCAAAAAGTCTACTCCAATGACTACAGTCATTGCTCTATAAACATGTCCAAAGTATAATCTTATTCTGTTATCAATGTTCAAGATGTTCAACTGTTATTATTTTATGAAATGCATCGGATATACAATACTCACAGGCACCGCTCGGAGTCTGTGCTTTGGGCAGCTGTCTTCAGAGTGGTCAAACAGTTTGCACATTTCTGGATGCTGCATGTGTCTGATGAACAGGCAACCTCTAAGAATCTTGTCACAATGTCTTTGAGAGGGCAGCTAGTGCCAAGTCCATTTATGAAGCAAGTCTTCACGGATGAGCTAAAAAGATGGAAAAAAAACTAAAATATAGAGATTCTAAATGTAGATCAAGGTATCGGTGCTTGAATGTGTAAATAATAAGCATAACGTTTTCTTCATCCGGCTTTCCAAGGCACCACCATATTGTCTATGCAATAAGAGTCATCATAGAAATATGCCTAAAAACCATCTAACAATATCTTTTATTAAGAACAATAATGCATGTCTTAAAAAATATATCAGCAGAATTATAAACTTTCGTACAACGCGAGAGCAAGATACGGAGTAGAAATGTTTAGACGAGTGAGCAAAACATTAAAATACACTACAAATAGCAAGCAAGGTTATACAAATTACCTGCAAACATCTCCACCACAACCAGAGACCAATGTACAGGAGCTGACATCATATGTGTTGCCTGAAAATCAATGATCAAAAACACTTGTATCACGAACTGGTCAAAATACACAGGACTGTATTTCCAGCAAGGGCATTTTTATTAGCACAACTTGGCGTCCCCATTCAACATATGGCCTTTCAAGTGAGATGGTTTTTTGTGTGACGTTTAAGTGTTCTGATTCTTCGTAGTAATGCATATTGTGGTCTATTTTATGTTGAGCGCTGATCAAACTGATTAACTGTTTTTCTATCAGTAAACATACAGACGTTCTTGGTGATATACCCTATATAAGAATTTATATATTGTATGACTCATTATAATTTGTACAAGTTACAATGTACATGCAAACCTTTTCATGCTAGCTGTATCTTTGAAATAGAATTGATTCGATGATTGCGATGACTTACTTTCACATGATGTTATGACTGCACCAAAGGCTGCTGTGATCAAGTTGGTGAATGGTCCACTGTCAGAGTCACACGCTTGTAGAGCAAAGCAATCATTCATCTCAGTAAATATGCTGCAAAAAGATTACAAATTTATGCAAAATGTTGATGCAAAAAAGTTTATAATATGGCAGCACTCTATCTGTTCAACTCTTGTTAGAGGAATTGAACAACATGTGAATTGTACAACTCCACTAGCAACCTTCCGCAAATTTAACACAACTTGCCTAAAAAACAGTGGACATTCCTAAGCTCGTGATTATATTAACTTTCCATCTAAAATCAAGTTTCTAATGAAGTTGTTGCTAAATTTACCTGCAGACAGTTGTTGTTGTCAATTGAGATGATCCAGTCACCAATTTCAACATCTCGGCTTGAGCCGTTTGCACGCACACCGTGACATCTCCACAATCTACTCAAAATAAATTAAGAGGAGAATTATTATATATAATGCTGAAGGTCTATGCAGAGGAAACAAAAAATGTCTCAAAATTGCGAGCTACGAAACATCACTTCATGCTTACACAATTAAAACAATTCACAGCCTTTTAATTAATGTACATGGAACCATACAAACATGGCTATCAGTTCTTTTTGATCAATATTATGTTATATGGGATTAAATTGCACTGTTTTAACACAGGCATCAGCGGCAATTTCCATCACCGGACGATGCGGAATACCAATAACACCAACTTGAAGGTAGAGTACCATCTAGACAGAAACGGTCAGCTTTCAAGGAACATTGATTTAAAAATATTTATTCAATATTATTACCAACAAGCTGAAGGCTCGATAACAACTATGCAGACTGTGGGAGGAGGTTTACAAGTGAAGTAAAAAAACTAGATGAATAATTGTACTATTGACAAGCTAGTTCAAAGTAAGCTAAGAATTAACTAAAATCGATTTGATGATGAGGTAAATTATACTGTTTGAAAGATTATATCAGAAATGGCATCTGCGGGTAGAGATTCATCTCCAAATAAAAGTAAATTTGATGTTACTGTGAGTGATGTTGTCTAACATGAGTTGTCTATTGTGGGAATAAAATAGACATTCAAGGAAAAAGTGGTTAACAGTATCATCTGATGCGCCACAGTTGCAAAATGGGAAATGTATGCACCCATTTACATACAAGTGTGCATTAAGATTGGAAAAGCCAAGCCGGAGCTTTGCCAACATAACCTCTGCCTTTCGGGATAATACCAAAGGCAGAAGTGAAGGCTTAAATAATGAGTATATTTTCAATTTATGCTTGAAGGTTGCATAAGTCGGGCTTAACTTCACAGAAAAATCAAGGTCATTCCCGAAGAAAATAGAACTGGGGACAAAAGATCTTTTATACAATTCATTCCTCATGTGAGGAAGGTTAATAAAGAGTTCATTTTGGCCTCGAGTGTAATGAGGGCATGCATTGTTGAAAATCTGATAAAACTTAGTAAATTTGTGAAGGTACCTATGATTGGAAAGAATGGACCAGCCCCCAACCAACTTATTATAAAGAGCCTCATGAGAAGTATATCTCTTGGCACCAGAGGCAATTCGTGCTGCCTCAAGATTTACAGCTTCAAGTTTGTTAGATAACCCCCAGTACATGTACAACTAATAAAAGAAATGTGACCAAATTCAAGAAGAGGTCTAACAATGGTGTGATAGCATTTAGTTCAGGTATCTGGAGGCAGTGTATTTGAGTCATTTTAGGAGACCAAGACGTTTGTTCAAACCTGGGTCGCTGTCATCATCAGGATCATCGTCGTCCGGTTCAGTATCATCTTCATCACCGCCACCGTCATCTCCGCCACTGCCACCGTCATCTCCGCCACTGCCACTGCCATCTCCGCCACTGCCACTGCCATCTCCGCCACTGCCACTGCCATCTCCGTCACTGCCACTGCCATCTTCGTTACTACTGTCACCACTTTGACCACTGCTCTCGCCACTACCATCTTTATTTGGATCATTTTCATATTCTGAAACAAAGTACAGGATTCATGAAAGTTTACGCAATCAGACACCATTCTCCAAATGAAGTTACGAGTCACACTAATTTTTTCCTTACATTAAGAATACACAGATAACAAATGTGCACTGCACATCCCTTGTTACTGATTATCAAAAGCATATCACCGAAGTTCAATTGAAAACTTTCACGCAGCTTGCGCAGGGCATGTGTACCTTCATACAAAATGAAATTTATATCTTAAGTTGTTGAATTGCATACCTGTACAGTTGTAGTATTTGTAGCTGTCCTGGAAAGCTGAGCTGTAGACAGAAGTCAGATGTCCAACCCATGGATGATCACAGTCTTCAGTTTGAGTATTGAAGCAGGTAACAGCACTGTAACAAACAAAGTTTTGTATTTGTTCATGCACTAAACCTAATAAAAATGCAATATGAATTATTTAGAAAATAATTAAATTATCAATAATAACAGAACCTTTGAAGCTATTTCAAGTTAAGCATCATGATTTAACAAAAGCTTTGAAGATATGTACGTTTGTTGTTTAATATTGAAATTGTAAATGCACTCCATAACACAGAACAAAAGAATCTGACTATACATATAAATTTTTTTTGTGCCAAATTATTACCAAGCTTTATCTCAGTGATTTTAAAACAATTTCAAAAGTTCAGTTTCATTCGCAGCAGCTATGTCACAAAACTTACTCGCAGAAGGCATCAATGTCAACTTTGGGTGATGAAGAGCCGCCGAAGCTGAAGCTTATGCCACCGGTTTCAGGACCACTGTCGTCATCATCATCATCATCACCTGCATCAAGCTCATTAAATGCATATGACAGAAGGTTCTCAATATTAAATTCAGCACTATTGCTCGATCCTCCAAATGTGGCCACCAACGAGTTCAGAATAACAGATCCGAAGCATGTTGTGCTTTCAAGAATGTTGCAAGTTGATTCGGGACACGAGGCTTTGTAGATTGGCAACAGGATAGCAGCAAGTACACAGTTCGCAGGAGCAGCGTCAAAGCATGCTCCGAGGGTCCTGGAATAAAAAGTAGTATGATGAGTTTCTTTTCTGTACAAAACAGAATGTTTACAGAAATTGTTATTTAAAAAAATAGTTTATGGTACTGTCACAACTATCCACCTAATCACACGATAAAATCGTATTCTTGGTCCAAATGTCACAAACTTACAGAACAGTCTCTCAGAAAAGATGGGTAACTTAAGAAAAACATCAAAACATTGACTTTCATAAATAGTCAAGCATTCCACTGCAGGGTTTCTCATTTGCAAAATGGAAGCTTTTAATTTATATCAAACAACATTTCCTGTACTATTTAAGAAAAACAAACACTTCGCAAAACAATATAAAAAATCAAATACTGACGCGCATGTCTTGTCACTCCTATCAACGCAGTCTATGAATGTTGCGCTTGCAGTAAGGACACTGCTACCTAGGAAATAAAAAAGAGATTCGATTAGTCTAGTCTGAGTAATTATGCATATTGAGATTATTAGCAGTAATATAGTGAAGGAGAATGAAAATCGTCAGGGTAGGGAACACAGAAGTCAGCACTGTCTTAATGTCAAATTTTGTTATATGATCTTTCTAAGCAAATGCCATATTATGGAGTGATTGCCATTCTCAAAGATGAAGAGGGGTATTTAGTATTTTCAATTAAGCTGCACCATAATGCAATAGGCCAACAGACTGGCCTATTCCGAGGAACATAGCAAGCAACTTACCACTGCATGTATTGGAGTATTCCAATGCAGACTTCAGGAGTAGATAATAGTTGGTGCTGCAAGAGTCTGTGATCAAAGCTGACTGTAAATCAGTTTCAAATTTGGTGATCTCACTGCATAACAAAGACATAAAACATGAATGTGTCAATATTAACTCTGACAAGATTGTATCATTACTAACAACTTGAAATATTATTAGGTCAATATTATTAGAAGTATATTTAATTTTGAAGACAAAACTCACAAAATAGTTTAATACCCATTGAATTACTGGCCCTCCATATAGGGTCCTTCTAAAGCAAATTTCTGAAGCTGCCACTGTCAGATACTAGAAAGGAATGACCTTTTCCATTGTCTCATTGTAATGATGGAAAATATTAAAGCTTGCATTCATAGCGTGAGTTTGAGTCAGAAGTGTTGAAAGGGAATTGATCAATTTATGGTATTTAAGACAGGTGACCATTTAATAGCAAGTACAGCAATGAAAATTCAGTCCAAGGAGAGGTTGGGGTCCAAGCTCAGTGGTAGCAAACAAGGCTTTCAACCACTCGGTCCCGGGTTCAATTCCCAGTCGAGCCTAAGTTGGATGGCTGTTCCATCCATCATCTAATTGCCATGGTCCCTGTCTGTCCTAATTAGCCCAACAGGTGCAGAAACACAGTCACAGGACGTAAAGCCCTAATCCACCCGCCCACCCATCCGTCCAAGGGAGTAGGAAGGTTGTGGACGTTTACAGAAAGTCTCTATTGTATACAGAGTGCGGCTAAGGCAGGTTTAACTGATATATTATTGTTTATAAAAATTGCTTATTGAAAATATTTCCATTAATTGTTTATCACGTTAGAATATATAAAATGATTTGCAATTAACAAAAACTTACGTGCAGACAAACGATCCAGCGATAGCAGCCCGAGATTTCAACTTAGCCATCATTTGCTGAAATTTAGTCTTGACCACTCTCACAGACTTCTCCTCATCACATGGGTCAACTGAAAAAGATATTTAAATCGTGTTTACAAATATTTTTTTTACCATCTAAGCCAATTTACATAATCGATAGATCAATAAAATGATAAAAAACTTGACCAGTTACTTTTCAATATAATTCATTAAGTTTTGCACTACAAACTGATTTAAACTTTAAAAAACACAAAATGCGAAGTAATTTGTAAGCTCATTTTTTTATGCCCCAACTGTCAAAAAAAAGATTTAAAAAATAGATTTAAATTTAGCAATTCAAATCAGACCCATTTTAGAAACTAGCCTAAATCCAATAAATAAACAGATTTTAATTCTAAAAAGGACCATACATAGAGCTTGTCATAGAACTAAAAACAATATCTGAAGAATGGCCAAATTGCTGGATTCCACTGTACTTAATTCAGGACTTACCTGCACACGTATCTCCAAGAGCGATCAGAGAACTGGACCGTGACACCAATGCAGACGTGATTCCTCGTCTCCAACAGCCTCCGCAATTTTTCAAGTTGAATTGAATGCAACTTAAGTAGATTTCAAGAGTCCTATAAAAAGCAAAACATGGTGAGATTAGTTATTTGAATGTAAGACTGTACACTAGGAAACAAACTGAAAGATTTGAGTGATGAATCCACTTCTAGCTATGACTTACGAGCATATTCCACTGTTGGCGTCAGGATCTACAAAAATTAAGGCATTATGAATATAGCTAATTTAGAAAGTGCATCAAATTAAGGTCTGCTAAGGTTACTTTAATGTCTACAATAAAAAAAAATAGGTTTTCCTAAAAAAGGAAGCTTATTGACTGCAGTATTCCATATAGTTGCAGTAAAGCAAATTTCTACAGTTAACATTACACAAGAGTGAAAACCATAAAGTATGTTGAAAGTGAAATTAACTATGTGTATTACTGGAATGAACTGTATTCTTTTTATTAGTATTTGAGTAGAGACAGTTCGGCTGCAGTTACTGAGCATTTCTAAATTCCAAACACTAATTACCAGACTATGAAAACACCCAATATTATATACCATACCTTCAACATAATCAGCAACTGCGTTTTGCAACTCGAAGTAACAAGTCACAGCACCGTCAAAATTGCAACCTGAAGATGGCGAGGAACTGCTGGCACAAGTGAGTTCAAGGAACGAGGACACCAAAGTGATCAAACTGCAGGATGTGGAAGTTACAGATGAAGCAGAAACTGCCTGCAACAAGCTGAAAAAGTATTTATATAATCAATAAAATATGTCGGGTAAAGATAGTGGCCTGCAAAGATCCCAGCACAATATGGAGACAAAGTAACAGTGCCCATGGGTCACTACGACACATGAAATGACAATAAGATGATGTCACTACATAATTCTTATTTCATGTGTATGGCTTCACAGAATAGATGACGTCATCAAACAATACTTTATATTATGTTAACCATTGTTCTTGCACTATACTGGTGTTGTTACAATACTTAAATCCGAGTAAAAAGAGAGGTCATTGAGGCTAAAATGCCAACACGTTTAGCTTGCAATCTGACTATAAGCAATATCAATGAGTATTGTCACAAATACATTTACTTTGCAATTGGCAACTTTCTTGCCAATATTATTGAATAATGATGAAGTTAGACTCCTCGTATGATGAAAAATATGGCCTTTAACCTTCATTTCACTCATAAAATTCCTCAGCGGGTCAGTTAAAACTTTTAAAATGTTACTTACGAGCAAGCAAGGTCATCGCTTGATGATGCACTTGAAATGGCGCTGGCAAGTTGAGTGAAGAGGGAGCCGCACCCAGATACGCTGACTGCAACAATTGAACAAGATATTATTGAAAGGTTTAACTCCTTAAAACGAAGAAAAATGCTGTGATATTCCAAATGTTTCCTTACTATCAACTTCCGTGCGGTAGTAATATATGTATTTGATCAGCATGTTTAGTTTGAATCCGAAGTCAGCATCACAAGCCGACACGTTTGCAGAATTTAAGCACTCATCATCAATTTCTTCAAGACTGAAAATGAGATAAAGCAAAATTGTAATACTCATATAAATCTTTACCCAACAAGATTGTTTAATGGTGCAGGATATACAAAATTGAATTACCATTTAACATTATCAGCAAAACGTTAAAACTAATCTATCCTGTTAAGCAGTTGAAAACAAAAATCAAAATATGCTACCTTGAATAAGCATTGAAGTTTTGAAACTGCATGTAAATGAATATTTATCATGAATAACTCACAAGTGGTTATATATCCTGGCTTGCAAGGATGGTGATGAAATATCATCAATGATTATTAGGGATTGCAATTGTCAGTGATATGCAATTTTTTCAAACTTTTAGACTTCATCATGGTCTGAGACTAGCAATTATGAGACTGTAATATTGTGCCAAAAATTAAAGTATGGTTTACTATATTGTGGCTAAACATTGCATTCATGTCCACTAAACTCAGCGTAATCTTACATCGCTTCGAGGGCACTTTTTGATGGTGGTGATTTGACAAGTTCTTCAATGAGGTCCTGCACCTTATCCACTAAGCATTCTCTGATTTTTTCTACGTCACAGACTGAAACAAAAATTTATATAAACATCTAAATTTAAAGTAATGAACTTCATAACATTTCATTTGCACTCATCAGAATAACAATTATAGCCCTGCTAAATAAAAGTAATTAATTGTAACTGAGTGTTATGAAATGCTGACTTACCGCCGTCATTGCTGCCACTGTCACCACTACCGTTGTTACTACCACTGCCTTGGTCCAGTTCCCATTCTGACAATGCCAAAAATCTACTATCAGTACACATAAACAGAGTCAAATAATCATCTGATAGTTTTTGGAAACCCTCTAGTAAATGACAGTTCTATCGAGTCCGAGAAAATAAGGAAAGAATAACTAGCCAATGGTTGTCGTGAAGATGATTATTGAACGCATTTACACATTCAGTAAATTTTGTCAGATACATGGGTTTTCTTTAACATATTTTATGTCAAATTTCTTATCTTATCAGCTTACCTTCACAGCTTGTGTATGAATAAGAGGCTATAAACTGAGCGTTTTGAAGATTGTTCATGTACGTGATCCAAGGATGACTGCACTGGGTAGACTCTGCTTCGAAGCATTCAACTGAACTGAAATTTAATCATTTATATCAATTACAATAAATTCTTAATTATTTGTGGCACATTCGAGAAGTTTGCAGGCTTGAAAAAGACAAGCAAGGGATCCATCAAAACAAAATGTATATCAACATCAAAGCTTGAAGTTTGATGCTTATAGTTTTTCTGTTTCGAGCATTATTTGGCTAATGCATTCAGTGGGATTTCTTGAAAAGGCAATACATACCACTTGACAAATATCATTTTCTAATTTTATTACTTAACAGTCATATTGCAGATCCACCGTGATTTGTTCACATCGTATATACCTTTGAGTTTTTACTTAAAAGGATGTCAGTTAAAAAATTGAAATCACATAATTACACGTGATATTAATTAATGTAACAAAGGATATAATAAACATTACAAACCTGCAATAAGATGCGATGGCGACCTTGGAGGCCCCAGTATCTCCTCGGAAGCGGAATGAAACTCCGCCACTTTCAGGTCTCTTCAGCCCATCCTCATCTTCACCACTGTCATTTGGAGATCCATCCCCATCCTGATCTTCCCCTTCCATCTGATTGAAGTCATAGTCTAACAAATCTTGAATTGATGTGGTCTGCGTTCCACTGGTCTCAACGATCTAAAGATTAGATCAAATCAGACATATTACTCATTGTATTCCCATACTTTACCAAGTAACTTAACAGAACAAAAATATTACATAATTATACTGTCACACAAAGAATTATTCTCTCAGAAATCTGCGCCGGTAATAAAAGTGATTTAGCTTATATATTGCATCACACTCTATTTTCGAATAGCTTTTCATTCGACTGCACTGGCGGTCCAGCCTTAATTTCTATAGTGGCCCATGAAAAAGTGACCCAGAGACACCTTAACAGTCATGCATTTGCAGTGTTTGACTGCACATGTAATCGTAATCAGTGGAGAATTAAGTTCAAGTTTACAATCAGCAATTTACAAACCTGACTGAGCACTGTGGAGCTGAAGCAAGATATTCCCGCAAGAACGTCACATGTGGGATCGGGACATCCAACGCTAAGCACTGACTGGAAAACTTCAATGAAGGGACAGCTGCCAGCAGAGCTGTTCATGCAAGTCTGGTACTGTCTGAAGAAGTTGAAAAGTAAATTAAAAAAAGTCCGATAAATAATTTGACAACTTTCATATGAAGATGTGAGTCGATCTTTTAAAGCCAGTCCTTAGACCTGCACTTTTCATGATATCTCTATGATTCAAAACCGAATTATGCAAAACCATACTTTTCACCTCAATTAGCCTAAATCTTAAGTTAAGGGCAAATATTAAGCCACAAGGATGGAAACTAGGATGTCATCATTAAAATGAATAAGGGGTTCGCAATGTAGGTAATTTTTATGGGCTTCCCTGGACTAATGAGACAACAGGCCCGCTTTACGTTAATTAAAATTTTTATACTAACTGGCACGTTGGCTTGCTAGGGAGTCCAATAAGGCAAGTGCCAAATGCTTGACACCCTGTGAAGTAGGCGTCTGCTGAGCCTGCAAGACATATGAGACAAAAATATACATTAGAAACAGAGAAAAAAATTTAATAAACCTTAATGCAGGAGTGGTTGAAATGAAATGATTTCATCCATCAATTTATTTACAAGAAAATCAGCCGTAATGGCCACCTGTATTGAATAGTCACCCGCAGTTAATGACCACAATAAATAATTCCAATTCACCGGATTGAAATTTAATTTTTTTCATTATTTAAACAGTCACCTGTCTTGAACGGCCAAATTGACCAATTCCCTTAACACAGATTTGACTTTACTTTTCAAAACAAGACTTAGGAAATTCAGCAGGATAAAAAATTTTACTTACCACTATTACAGTCAGCGCTGAAAGCAGTCCAAGATGCCTCCAACATACTTTCAATGAGAATCTGGTACCGTGACGGGCACAATGTTAAACTTTGCAAAATGTAGATTTGGCCAGAATTCACATACCTGCAAAAATATCAAATGTTTTTCCACTATTATCCTATAATCCACACGAGTACTATCTGTTAAACTGGTATGCATTATTAAAAAACTCATGCCTTAATGGTGCTATTTAACCATGCTCAAAAGAAATGAAAACTAAATTCCTTAAAGGTGCACTGTCTGTCAAATTTGCCCATTAAAATAATGATATAAATCAATACTGCCTTCTTGTCTCATGATATTTTTCACCATTACATACCCACTTTAGCACAACAATGTAGTTTTAGTTTACAATAAATAATATACATATTAGTTTTTCATGCCATCAAAAACTCAATATGTAAACAAACCCAGTGATGACGTCACAATACTGAACAATGGTGATGATGTCATTTCCATTGTGTTTCCAATGTTTTGGTCTGGATTTTCTTTCAATGTATAATTTATATTTAAGTAATAATTAAGGTCTTATAAAATCATTAATTCACACAAATTTAGTGTGCCTCGATTAATAATGGTTATTTTCAACAGTTTGATGGCGTCTTAGAAAATTGCAAATTTGACAGACAGTGCAACTTTAAGAGTATGATTAAATGCATATTAGATTACTGACCCACACACTGTAGATGCCGGACTGCTTGAACCCAGAGCACTCTTGATGGATTGTAAGACCCAACTCATTGTTTGAAAGATGCTGACGTCAATATTCTTACAGCTTGAGCCACCTAGATCAAACAAAGTAACCACTTAGATATACCCATTCCAACTAACAAACATTCGTAATAACATATTAACCTTGTCAGAGTATCACTACTACACTATCACAAGATAGATCCTAACAAAAATACTGAGATAAATTAAGTTCATATAAGTTAAGTGACTGTTACTCGCAGACGTTTCATCTGCAACATGAAAATATTTCACACTGAAATATCAATTCCCTTTTTTATAAAACATGATTAAGTGATAGTTATTGCCTACAGGAGGATGATTCAACATTTATCACATGAGAGCGCATTAGCGCTGGAGTGTGATAAGCCTGAATCAGCCTCCCAAGGGCAATAACTCACTTGTACCATGAGAGTAGACAATACAACTTAAAACAAGTTTAAACAAGAACTTAAGTCCTCATAGAATTGTTTGATTTTAAACAGAATAGGTATTTTCTGCAATGAGTGTATTTGAAGCCATAGTGCTCCACTGCACATGAATCTTATTAGTTTTCACAATGATATCAATAGATGGTCAGGTATGTAGATCTTTTTTTTCATAATCACAGAAAAAACTCAAACTATAAGTATTTGCACTGCAGTAAAACCTGCCCATTTGATCATGAGGTGGTCTTAATAATGATTTGTCTTCATTATATAGTGATGTGGTCTTATATTGAGGTGTTCTTATATTTTTATAATGAAATGGTCTTAATAGTGAGGTGACCCACTAGTGAAGTGGTCAAGTGGTCTCGATTGTGAGGTGGTCTTATATTGAGGTATTCTTGATGGTGATGTGGTTTAATTAATAATGAAGTGGTCATAATAGTGAGTGGTCTGAATAGTGAGGTGGTCTTAATTGTAATGATGTTGTTTAATACTAAAGCAGTCTTAAGAGTGTTAAATGTTGCCGTTTATTTTCAATTACACAAGATTGTTTATTTTTTGCCTTAGTTGTCACAAATCCTTCAGTGTTTGACATAGTTATCACTCCCTGGTGATCGCTAAAGGGGAAAACATCATCCGCCTGCTTGAGCTGATAACTGATATTGTCACCAGCAAATACTGCCTTCTGATTGGATGAGGAGGGTCTCGAATGGTATTATAAGGTATATCACAGCCAACTATCATTTATGAAAGCCCTTCCATGTTGTATATTCATTTTCGTCCAGTAGCAATAATTTGGATCAACTATCAATAAGGTTTCAATTAAGTGTGCTTTTCATCTCATAAAAATTAAAATTCAAGATAATGGTTACATAGAATTTACTGAACTTCTTTACAATGTGAATGGTGTGTTCAATGCACGTGATGATTTTTCCGATTGCTTACATGAGTGAGCGATTGTGTTACGATACAAATGTACACTGTGCATGCAAGAACGCAAGACTTTATATGTAAATGTGATATGTCAAAAACACAAATGGACACACATCTAATGCTGAACATTTTATATACCTGAGCAAACAGCAGAGGTCACACGTAGAGGGCTGCTACTTGCCAACAAAGCTGACTGGATGGTTTCAGTCCAGATTCCGTTGCAGCTTTTAAATGCCGAGTCTATGCACTGCACAGGGAAGGACACACTCCTGTAAGAAAATAAAAATATCAATGAAGAACTTCAAAGTATACCTGTATGAAGTATAAATAATACAGCAGAGCAAATAAGATTTACTTACTGGCAAATATCACTGATAGAGTCAGGATCTGAGAAAAAATATACAATCATATAATGTAAATCGTGTATTATATATCTAACATAAGGAGTTATATTGAATACTGCATAATTATCATATTTACAGAGGTGCCCAAATTTATAGAATGGCACAAATGCATAATGTTGTTTGAAACACTTACAAAGTTCAGTTATAAGAATCTGACTGAGTTTTAGACAAATTGAAGCCAACAATTAGACATATTTTCTCCCTTTTTGCATTTTAGTTGTTTAATAAACATATAAATGTCATTACACACCTTTTTTGTATTTTTCAACAATGCTAACAAGAATATCATAACAGTCGAGTGCACTCTCTGCTCGGCATAAATTGCTACCAGAGTTGACGCAAGTGACTTCCAATAATGATGCCAACATTTTGATGGTACTGCAACCACTTGATGCAGACAATGATTGGAATGCTGCCAATAAACTGTGAGGTGTAAAAAAAAGTATTACAATTAGCATATGTACTGTAAATAGGTAAACCTTGTTCAAGTCAATGTAACTCAAGTGAAATCAGGTGACCTATGTAGTCTAATCTGAGCAGGATCACTGTACATATACCATGTCATCCATTAACTACACATCTTTAATGCGTCTAAAAACCATAAGCATCTTCAAAACAAAAATATAGCCATATTTTATTATATAAGGCAAGAAAACGTTAACACATTGAATTGCATAAAAACAACCATAGCCTTGGATTAAAATCCTCAAATACGGTGGTCAAAGAACTCAGAACTCAGTAATTTTACTCTTATCAATCACATATGTGAGTATTTCTTACTACTGGAAATTACAGAATGGTGCATTAAAATTCTATCACAAGATTCATTTATATGAAATAAGGGAGCCACCTCCAAGACTATACTTAGGGATGTGGGCCTAGTTCAGTAGTAGTGCGCTTGGCTTCCAACCACAGGGTCCTGGGTTCAATTCCCGGTCGAGCCTATGTTGGATGGCTGTTTCATCCTTCGTCTCATTGCCATGGTCCCTACCTGTCCTAATTAGCCCGTCAGGTGCAGAAATACAGGACGTAAAGCCCTAATCCACCACCACCACTGCAAGACTATACTTAAAACTTTCAATTACCAACCTGCATGAAAGATCACTGGAACCGCCACTGGATGAAATTATATTCGTTAGAGTGCTGTAGAAAGAACTACAGCCAGTAACGCTGGTGACTGAAAAGAAGCAAAGCAATGAATCATCAACTCTAGAGTTATCATAACAGAATGTCTAGATTTTTCAAGTCATAATGCTTGCAGGGGTTTCCTCTTATCCCCGAACAATAATTGCAATATTACATACTTGAATAATAAGCAAATAACGTTTGATATTTTTCCTATTGACAGTATCTGTCCAACTTATGAACTTAAAACTAAAAAACTAGAATCAACAAGAAAGCTTACAATCAAATTCATAGTACAGGTAGAAGATGTATTGTGACAGAAGCTCGAAACTTGATCTGAGGCCATTACTGCATCCAACAATTTGAGCTGGGTCCAAACATTCCTCACTGATTTCTTGAAGCCTGAAGAAAAAAAGAAGCAATTGCAGAACTTAGATTTTTATTTAGCCATTGCATACTTCAGTCTAATGAGAGAGAAAAACTCGTTATCTTAATTGTGAGACCCACTTTAGACTCTTCATAACAAATTACCACCCCTTAGAAATGTGTTTCTAATTTTTTGAAGCTCTGAAAAGGGTTAGGGCTAGGGTTCACTTTATGTTTGAGATCGTATAGTGCTCCCATGCAACTTATATGGTAGTTACAACTATCATAAGGATTGACTGGCATTATCAAATCATAACAATATAATTGTGATCGAGTTTGTTTCTGAGAGTGCTCTTTTTAACACCACTTACACGGCCTGAATACCACTCAATGAGACAGGGCTGGCAGCCAGAAGAGTAATCAGCTGAGCTATCTTTGGTTGCAAGCAGGCTCTGACCTCGTCATCATTGCAAACTGAAATTGATAAGACATATTCAAGGTCATTCAAAAAGGTTGAAATAATTAGAATACAACTGAAAGATAAAAAACAAATACTTAACTTGAACCTCAACATTGAATAAAATTTTTGATAAAACAATAACTTAAAAGAAGTCACCATGGTGAAATTGACCTACCAGTACAAAGATCCTCCAAGTAATCCATATCAAGGTATGCCAGGACAAAGTCGTTGAAGTCATTGGTACCAACGCCTGAACAGATTTCATATTTGGCTGAGCACTTTTTCATTGCGGTATAAGCTCTGTTTAGAATAAAGGCAAATATCCATGAATTTTGTGTCGGATCAATTTTCTAGGGAGGTACATGTAAAGTAACCCTCAGAAGGGGAAATTTAACACCATGATGTCAACTACATTACCTATTATCTCATTACTACTTAAAAGATATGCAATAAATATCTATCACAAAAGGCAACATACAAGTTTCCATACATCAAACTGTTTACAAATTAAGAGGACCCAAGTAGAGTATGCAACTCATTCGGCAAACATACCATATTGCAGTTTATGAATAATGATAAGCATTATCATGTTTTTTTAAATAATTTTTGACATAATGCCAAAATGACTGGACATACATAAGAAGATCATGTAACAAAAGATATGCTACCAACCTGCACTTCCTAATAACCGTGTCCTCTTTCCAAAATTCATCACCACTGTAGCAGACTTTATTTTCAGGTCGCATTTGTCTTTCCATCTCTCTGTTTTCTTGGCTGCCACTTTTTTTGCTCTTTTCCTTGCTGCCAGTCTTTTCCTTGCTCTTGTCCTTGCTCTTGTCCTTGCTCTTGTCCTTGCTCTTGTCCTTGCTCTTGTCCTTGTCCTTGCTCTTTTCCTTGCTGCCAGTCTTTTCCTTGCTCTTGTCCTTGCTCTTGTCCTTGCTCTTTTCCTTGCTGCCAGTCTTTTCCTTGCTCTTGTCCTTGCTCTTGTCCTTGTCCTTGCTCTTGTCCTTGCTCTTGTCCTTGCTGCCACTCTTTTTCGACTTGCCACTCTTTTTGCTGCCACTTTTCCCCGCACATTTATCTTTGCACTTCTCAATGGATTTAGATTTTGACTTGGCATCGCATTTCTCCTCACATTCACCTACTTCTTCATCACCATCGCCATCATCACCATCGCCATCATCACCATCCCTGTCATCATCATCATCTTCCTCACAGTCATCCCATAACCAACTCCAGTACTTCGTCTTGACCTCAGAGTATTGTGAGTATGACAAACTGCTCAGGAAGAGCGATGCGCAATCTGCCGCGCCATTTTCGCCGCACTCCTGCTGATGGCACACGACAGTCAGTAAGGATGTAAACGGCTCCAACGCACTGCAGGGATAGGCTTTCTGGCACTTGAGAATATTGCTACAAATAATCCATAAGACTCACCAATTTACAAGCCATTAAAAACAAATCAATCTTTTACAGACCTCCACCTTATCATGTGATAGAAACTAAACACATTATGCTAAACAATATCATTTTGTGCAATATGTTGAATGTATTCATGTGTGCCCTTATGTGACACCATGCACTGAAAGAGTAACATGTTATATCTTTATTGTGAGTGATTGTATTTGCATGGGAAGTCATGTAGATTCGTAACATAGTGAATGATAATAAAACATTAATAATATAGTGAAAATGTATAAAGTCAGCTTACCTGCACATTGAGGAAGAAGTACTTTCTCCAACCACACAGCTCAGCAATGAGCCACAAGCGGAGAATCCAGCCGCCAAGCTACCTGCATCAAAATAAACAACCATCAGTCTCTGACATTTCACCATTTATGAAATATATTTTGGAATAGTAGAGCAGTGGCTTCAAGGTGCAACCACATTAATGACTTCCTACCCAAAACTTTTTTGGGATCTACATTTTTGATGAGATCATCCACAACATCAATGTAATCAAAAGTTGTTTTCATGCAACAATTCACAGAAATCTTCATTGATCAAAACTTCTTGATCATTACACTTAACGACATTGAAATTCGCCACGACATTAAAATTCGCCACCCCCCTAAAAGATGACCATACACAATGCAAGTTGATGACTTGTTAGAAAACGAATTGTTTGTATCATTGACAGTATTCTATCACTCCGAAATCCATCTAATAAGTGTTTATTGCATTTTGCTGCAAGTGGCGAATCTCGATGTCGTGACGAAAATCAATGTTGCCGAGTGTACCACAAACAAAAACCACAGCTATGGTACAGGTTTACCTGATCCGCCCTGACCGTCGTTATGTGACGGCTGCTGTGAGTGGTTGGACTGACTGGATAGGTCTGTTGGAAACAATGAAGAATCTCGTAATTAGGCCAAAAATGCACTTACTTCCTGAGCACTGAGAAACACTTGATGAGAACAAGGTCTGTTCCAAGTACTTAACAGGCATCTGGGTTGACAACGGACAGAATAGGGTGGCCTCTTTCGTGAACTTCGCAGCCTTGGTGAGGGAGCTAGGCAAAAAAGACAGCAATTCAAACTCACAGAACGATAGTGTCATCGAAACACCATAATCATCTTTTTCATTTATGACATTTTAATTTGCAAGACTAATTCAAACAACAACATCTATGCCAAGTATTAATAATCATAGTTTCTGAAGAGTTAGCAGATTAATACAATAATTGCACAGGTATCCTATACATATGACAGGTTTTCATTTGGGTTTTGACTACTTTTACTTCAAATATTTATTTTGCTACTCTTAATAATAAGTAGTACTCGGGTTATATTTCAGAGAATTTTTTTTTTTAAACTGTTATTAAAATTTTCATTCTCGCTGAGAGAAGTTAATTTAATCACAAAAACATTTTTGATAATTCTTATTGTATTTCTCTAATGCAAAATTCATTTGATGCCAGTACACACGTGCAAAGAGTAGCTGCTGCCGATGAACTTGATGTTGTTATGACGCTTGTTAAAGACGAATAAATCTCATCAATTGCCAATGTGTAGTTGGCTTGGCATAAACCTGAAACAGAAATATTAATAACCCCTTCAATACATTTCATACACATGACATTATATTCTTTAAAATTCTCTTTTTGCTTTTAACATCACTAAAAATCACTCCATAGTTTCACAACTTTGCCTTATACTTGGTTATAAAAGATGTGGTGATGTTAACAGCAACAGGCTAACAATCAGTTGCAGGCCACTTTAAGACTTTAGTTTAGGGATGGTCGTTCACAATTAGTTGGCAACATTTGGGCGAAGTTGGCATTTTAAGTCTATATATATAAGCTTCATACCAAGAGCTTTGTGACAAAACCAAGGCTTGGAATCCACACCATGCTTCAAATTTACCCCATGATGGGGTCATTTACTTGCACTAGCATAATCACCAAATTGACATCAAATGCGAAAAACATCCAGCAGTCAGTTGCCTTATATAGTATGGATTGGCAAATACAATGTAGATTGATGCAACATTCTCACCTCTGCACAGGGGTCTGACAGTTGTGACACTGGGTGTGTACTTCAGCACGGCATTAACTCCTTGAGACCACACTCTTGAACAGTTTCTCAAGTTTGAAACTATGCAAGTGCTTTCCGTCCACGCAGCTCTGTCGAAATTCAAGATACAATAAAAAGCAATTATTAATTGTCCATATGAGGCCGAACAAAATCTGCTGAGACTAATTGTCCAAATTGCTAGATTTTTGGCATTTTACTAATCCCAAGATGCCACCTTAATTTGGCAACAGAAAGTAATTTATAAAAAAGATATAATTAGTGCAAGCACCAACATGATACTTCCATTATACTGTATTATAACAACACACCACAATACATCTAGAAATTCCTACATTTCTAATCTAATATGAAAAAAAAAGGATGAAAAACTTACCCGCAAACATTAACCCTTGCTTTTTGGAATGCCGCTTTAGTAAGATTGAACGGATTCAGACCTTCCACAATTTCAGCCAGAGCTTGGATATCTTTGCCGTGTCTGTACTTCTTCCAGAACGAGTGATATTTGCTTGCTCTTCCTGAAGAGTTGTCATCATCGCCAGAGTCTTCATTCTCTTCTTCTGTCTTCTTGTTCTGAGACCCAGATCCTTTGGACTTTTTAGATGCCGCTTTTGGTTTGGACCCACCATCACCGTCGACATCCTTATCATCTTTAGCTTCATATTGGCTAATGTCCCAACTCCTGAAAATTTTAAGCAAAATGATATTATTACCTTGGTATCTTATCAAACATTTCAGGATAAGTACAATAAAAAGGGTCCTCTTAAAAATCTGAATATATGTTGAGAAATTTACTGTATCACTTCGACAGTATAATCTCTTGTCTAACCAATCTTTCAAATTTAGACCTCCTCAAAAAATCAAGTCCTTTGTCACTACTCACACAGCATTTCTTTTAAAGAATATTTCTCTGTCCCATCTTAAAACAACCAGGCAATGCTAATCCACATTATAGTTAACTTAGCGTTCAAAATATTAATTATCAGATTTTGGAATTTTTTCTAAATTCAGTTTTTCGTACTGTAATCATATTTCACATATATTATGATATCAATCACTGGTGTTTTACTCTACAATTCTAAACAGTCTCACTATATCAAAATAATAAAAATTCTTCACAGCAAATGGGTATTACCATGTTAAAGCGGTGCTTAGTCTAGAGTTCAGAATGAAGCTATCCATGCATTCCAATGCAGATTCAACGTCACAACCATCATCGCTAGCCGGGCACACCATATCCATTACGGCACCGTAAAATCCACTGAGCCACTGACAACTGTTCAGTTCATCTTCGACACAGGTCTTCAATGTTGACCAATAACTATAACATTGAAATAATATTTCCTTTATAATACTAGCAGCCAAAACAGCCAAAACACACTTGCTCAAAAAACAACTCCAAATTTGCCAGCATTATTTGTGTTCACATTAATGGTAAATAAATAACTAGTAAGATTGAACTTACTAAAATGAGGAAAATTACATTTGATTCAAACTTCAAAGCATCAATTTTGATAGCCCGAAGAATTAATTTGTTACAACAGCATACCTGCAAGCGGAGGTGACAGCATCATCCCCGGTCATCCCATCAACATCAGGAACAGGATTGGTGCCAATGCACGTCAGAGTTTCATTACACGTTTCGTCAAATTCCTCTATTGATATGAACATGGAAAGACACATCTTATATTGTGCATGTAATACGTATAACATTCACATCAAGTGCTCATAGGTTACTCGGATAAAATAAACTCGAATGCTTCTGTAACGTGTGTTTTAGAGAGTGACAATTAGATGTAAGGTCAAGACACCACTCAATCGATTAGAAATAATCAGATTTACCCAAATTGTCACTGGCTCTTCTGAAGAACTTGATAGCCAACCTGGAAATTATATGGAGCTGATACTGTTCACTTTTGGAGCATCCAAAGAAGAGACCTACTCCAAAGCAATCCAAGAAATCATCCCTCAATCTGTAAAGAATTTTGAGTGAATTAATAACTCCACAATATATTAAATTTGCCACGTTAAGAAAAAGCAAACAGTCTACAGATTTTAAAAAAAGCAAACAGTCCACAGACAGAATCCTTGGGATGAAATTATGCTTATTTTATTTGCTTAAATTAACCAAAACATAACTGCCTTAAATGATAATGACACACAGCCAACTCCGGTTCAGTTTGGATGGATATATATATATATATATATTCAGATTGAACTACTTACTTTGAGACATTGCCAAAATTGTTATTGAAGTACGAACTGATTGATTGCAACATACATGTTCTGGTCTCTTCGTAATTGCAAGCTAAAAAAAATAAAGTGTCAATCAATAATCATAAGAATCAGGGCAATGACATTGATCATGTTGGGATAAACTGATCAAACAACAGATTAATATCTAGCACAACTCACTGCTGCAGATTTTCTTCAGTTTCTTTGTCCTCAAGATGTCCATCATTGATGGCCCCAGTTGACTGAGCCAGTCAGGTTCGCATGATTCATTGGTGTCATTCAAGCACTGATGTACACTTTGGTAGACACTGCAAGAAAATTTCATTGTTGTTGAATGGCAAACATTGCTTCATGTTCAATATCTAAGAGAACTGAAATGTAATTTTTACATGCACAAGATCACGATGAATGGACGCTGTAGGTAAAAGTAAAGGTAACTATTAAATAATCTGCTAGTCAATTTGAAATACTAAGTGTTTGACATAATTACTTGTGCAACAAAGAGAATGGGAATCATAAAGATCGTCACTGGTTGTGTACTACGATAAAAGGGCAAAAATCCGGACACCAGCGTTGTTATAATCAGCTTGTGTGACATCTATCATACATGTAAGTGTTCTTCGTCTTTTTCTATTACTTGGCTATTGACCGCACCAAAATAATACAATGATACGACTTACTTGCAGAGGTAGTTAAAATCAATCTTGGGTTTCCTCCTGGGACGGACAGTCAGTTGGCAAGTTGGATTCTCAGCATCTCCATCATCCTGTTGACCACTTGTGCTATCCTCTTCATCAACTTCATCATCAGGAGCTTGGCATACTGGGCTCGGGTCATTAGGAGGTCTGTACTCTGGCGGCAGCCAGAATTGATCAGGGCCTTTTCCTCTTCCTCCAGAGCCACTTCCGGGAGTTTTCCTGCTGCCTCCACTATTGCCTGACCCTGACTTGGCTTCACCTGATTCCTTTGACTTGGCTTCACCTGATTCCTTTGACTTGGCTTCACCTGATTCCTTTGACTTGGCTTCACCTGATTCCTTTGACTTGGCTTCACCTAATTCCCTTGACTTGGAGCCACCAGATTTCTTTGACTTGGAGCCACCTGATTTCTTTGACTTGGAGCCACTTGATCTTGAACCTCCGCTGCCAGACTGCGTTTCTCCAGGAAGAGATGGCGTGTCATCACACGTGTCCTCCCAGAGACCCCAGGAAGTTTGACTTAGGTCTACTTCTACCTCTTCCTCCTCAATAGTGTCATCACCGTCTTCACCTTCTACTGTTTGATTCAGCAACACATATTTGATGTATTGTTGGAACTGTGGCAATTTGATGAAACTGCCCACGCAGGCTCCAAATGAAGGTCCATCTTTACATGCAGGTTCAGAGAAATCGCAATAGCTTTCGGCAAGAGGGTAGACAACATCTTCAAATATCGTGCAACCTGATCCAGAGCTCTTGCATGCCTTGACAACACTGAAATACAAAAACAGTGTCACTGCTGGTCATTTCAGTACACATGATTGAGGAATTACATCAAATGCACAATTTACAGCAATAGGGCTGCAAAGTTGCAACTGATGTCAACACGACATAATTCTTAAGGACATTTTTGACTGCCCACATCGCCATATAACTTTGAAAACTATGAGATTTACAGGGATGCAGTTCCTGAAGTAGGGTGACATTACATTATTTTCTTACCTGCAAGAAGTTGAATTACTTTTCACGATTTCAGTTCCAAAGCAGATGATAGTTGATGCACAAGAAGCCGCTGAAGTATTCCAGGTTGCTGTGAATGAAAGTACAGCAAGGTTAATATATTCTGTATTAACTAGCTTATGAATAACACACACATAAATAAAGTGAAAAATTATTAACTTCTACAGAACTGATTTTAATTCATATGACAATAAAATCGTATAATACCTTGTAAGACTGCACACCGAGTCGGATGATATTGTATTCATCATGAAAATGTCTACACTTACTGCATAATGAAGCTCATTTAGGCTGGTTAATCAATATTTCTTCCAATAATGGTGTTTTGTGATTGGAAAAGTTTAATACACTACTTGTGCGAGGACTTGAATAAGTGACACTCACCTTCGGCTGAACATAATCTTTCCACTGCATCCTTCGTACTTCCACCACAGTGCAAATATGGTAACTTTCGATCCAAGGGGCACAAGGCCACAGATCCGACAACATTCTCCAACATATCATCAATCGCACTGAAATGTACAATCCATGTTGAAAGTCATACATGCTTAACTTGAGAGTTTGTTAAATGACAAAATGTTACGCAGCACGTAAGCGGAGTGGTCCTAAAATTATTGCAAATGAATGTAAAAGATATTTCTCCAGTATAGGCCCACAGCTAGCTAATGATATTATACAACCTCAAGGAATCAGTTTTAGAAACTATCTGAAGCAGTACAGTCTAATTTTGATTTTAAATGAATTAATGAAATGGATGTTATTAATATAAGTTTACTTATAGTATTTCCGCTTTTCAAACTTCATTTTGACATTAATTTTATGCTGTTTTTATACTAATGAAAAATCTGTAAAAAGGCTAAAATTTTTGTTAAATTGTGTTTCTGGAGCATGCTCTGGCATTAATCATGTTAATGCACTTTACCAAACCAAATTTCATATGGTATTACTCTGTATAGCCTAGTTGTGCCCTTTGATGGTCACATTGACATATCTTGTCTGTGTTTTACAAATTCTAGAAAATAATATCTGTAGACTTGGCCTACACATTTCACCCCTAAAAATATTCCATGAGAGGTGGCAGCGTTGTAAAATGTACACCATTCAATGGCATACACAGTTCACCGATATCCTTACTTTACAAATTCACCAACCTGCATCCATCCTCAAAGGATGATGAACCAGAAATTGCTTTCCAAAGAACTTGGAGTCCATCTTCAATTGCATTTTCAGCGGCATCAGGGTTGCACAGACCTTTAAAAATTATCATAAAAACTTAATGACTGCCCACAAAAATAACATACTGTTAAATAGCAAAAATAAATTAACCCAGTGTGCTTGTGTTGGTCATTATATGTTTGTATTTGTCAGTGCATTTTCAATCAGAGCAGTCTAACACATGCATCACCGTGACAGCGAAAATGTAAATTTTTCCGCTAAATGCCTCAAACGCGTATCGGTCAATATCGGTAATACTCACCTCTGCAGATTGTTTTGGACAGTGTGAATGCAGGATACTTCTTCAGGAAAGACTCTGTGTAAGTTTGCCAGTCATCGCCACATGATTTCATTGAGGACAAAGCGCAGGTCTGACTCTCAAACACTCCCCTGTAAACCAAAAGCAAAAACTACAATATGGTCAAAGAAAGGATACAATGATCATTAATGATCCCCTATTTATCATATGTTTATGAATACATAATATAATTTCAAGCATAATGCCGTCCTCTTCCTTCATACGTTAAGTATCAATGTACAAATTTAATGGTTTTGTTTGATGTACAATATGACCATCCCAAATATCATGCTAAGTTGCGGGTGAAATTATTTTTTATTGCACATGAATAAATGTAATAAATATGTATATATATTATTGATTCATTATGGCTGATGAAAACAAAAACTATAGCTCCAAAAAAAAAAAAAAACTGGCATAATAATTATGCTCCCATTGTATTTCAATATCTATTGAGTTACATACTAACATAAATTTGAAATAACAGCCGTATGTGTGATACAAACAACACTTACGAACAGGCCTTGACGAGCTCACGGTGTATGTGTTTATTCTGGTAGACTGGAAGAGTCAGTCGCTGTTGCAGATATTTCCAGGTGGCTGCCCCATCACTCTTTCCACCAGAGTTTTCCCCGGAGCCAGATTTTTCCCCGGAGCCCGATTTTCCCTTGGATTTTCCCTTGGATTTTCCTTTGGATTTTCCCTTGGAGCCAGATTTTTCCCCGGAGCCAGAACCTGATGTCGGAGACACACCATTGACGACATACTCCGCATCAATACCCATGTATTTCAGTAGAGCGTGAACTTTTCCACAGGCTTGTCCATCTTCCTCTTTTGAGTCCTTCTTCTTCTTTTTGTTAGGCTTTAGATCTTTTAGCCCAATGCAGTAGCCATCATTACTGTCGTCCTCATTAGAACCCTTACCCTTGTCCTTACCCTTGCCCTTGGCCTTGCCCTTAGCCTTACCCTTACCCCTACCGTTCTCCCCTGAAGTTGCTGCTTGAGAATTCTGGCAGGCATTGCCCCGTTCTTTCTCACAGCTTTTCAACAAGTCTTTCAACTTCCACGTCACAACATCAACAGCATAATTTACTGCGTCTGTTGCACACTGCGCACCAACTTCCCCATTACACGCCTCTCCATCATCTCCATCATCTCCATCATCTCCATCAGCAGGGAAATCAGACGGACACAGGATTCGCAAAGCTGACAAGTAGTTACTCCAGATGTTGCAGTCTTCGTCTTGCTCAGCACAGCTTTCTATTGATGTCTGCACACCTTTCCAGTAACTAACAGAAACAAACATTTTGGATATCAGTATCTCTACATGACCATGTGGCTAACTTCAATTCATACTTTGCATCTAACACCAACTATCATTACATGAATTACCACAAATCGGTTAACAGTCATCAATTAGCATAATCACTGTTAGAACTACTTTGCATGTTCTGGGTGTGATTACCTGTCCAGCACCCAGGAAAGGTACGGAGTGCTGTCCAGGTGCTCTTAATGAGCCTTTGCATCTCATCATTACCACCAAGGACTGAAAAGACTTCTCTGGATTTACCTGCATCCTAATGAGAGAGCTGTTTCATCTTCATTGTCTATAGCAGCGAAGAAAGTGTTCCTGGCACTGTCATCTCCTCCCCAACATTTGCGAGTATTTGTGCATGTCCTATTGAAGTCACCTGATAAACATAAAATGACTTATATAATCATACAAAAAAGTACAAAGACAGCTATCATTACCAATATAAATAATAAGTCATCTTTGATTAAAATGCAATCATTTCCAGAGAAAATTTGCGTTTGTGTGATTTGACAGAAAAATCAAATTGATGTTTCAAATTCATACGTATAAAGAATTTGTATTCTCATACCCTCTCTGCAGTCGCTGGTGATGGAAGTGATATATCTGTAAGTCTTTATGATGGCACTGATTTCCCACTTGAAGGCATCACTACAGCCGACGAGAAGAGCTTCCACCGCTGAAAAACTAAACCCAGACAGACAGAGATTTTACACATTTCAGTATAACACAGAAAACGAATTCAATTCAAGACATCCTTGAAAATCATGTTTCGTGGTTGTGATTTCCTACATAATTTATTAATTGCAATCAGATTTGAGGTCAAGCAAATGCTGGTCTTAAAATGATGCTTTGTCTTAAGATAATATTTCATGACTGAGCGTTTTTGTACCTTGTGTCATTTGTGATTGCAGCCAGTACCCAGGCATAAATTCTGGATTCGTCGCATTCTGAAATGAAAGACATCGGCATATAATCAAAATACAGTGTATATCAAGGTGGTGTACAACTATCAATGACCCCCTTACTTCGGGCCGTCCTCAAACTCTGGTTATTGTTCTATAAGAAATAGGCAAGAAATAATAGTTCCAAACAAAGATGTCTTAGATTTAATTGGCCAAAACAATGGAATAAAATAATACAACACAAAGGAAAATGACATCAACACAATTATCAAGGTCAACAGAATTAATTAATTAAGGAAATACTTTACCGATGGCTAAGTAGGTCTTATTATTTTTTTTAATTTAAGTTTTTGCTTTAAATATTTGATAAATATTGGTCCAATACATTGAGTTGAAAATAGACAGCAAATATTCCAATGTGAGTACCCAGGGCATTCATTTTAGCCTCTACATGATTTTAATACAGACTGTGTTCCACAAGAGATATCAAACTGGAAATAAAGTTCTAATACAAAATTGTTTCTCACCTTCACACTCAGCGAGTTTCACATCAAGTTCGTATTTGATCAAGGTGGCATTTACGTAGGACGACCATACTTCAGAAGCTGCACAGGACTGGACACTACCAGTAACACAAGCTTTCACTTGAGTTACAGCTCTGAAATTATAAGAATAACCAATTTTCATTCGTGAATTTCTAACATTATCTTACTATTTTTTCGTGCCATGAATTTCAGGCTCAAGTAGTTTTTTTTATTGTTGATTAAACCATGAGAAACAGAGAGAGAGAGAGAGAGAATTGTTTTACTCATAAACAACAAGTGATAGCATACAGACATGCCAAAGTGACCACACACTACAGTGACAACACACTAACTGTGGATCACTTTAAAATGACTACGCACTATTGCACTTTAAGTGTTTAATGTCCACTTACTGACAAGAGCGCGCCTTTTTGGATCTGGGCACCAGCAAACCCCACGCGTTTTTCTTCCACTTGATTTTGCCGTTGCCATCAGCATCAGGTTGAGAAGATGGGCCTTCTTCTTCTTCTGGATCATCTGTAGGTTGTGAAGTGTCTTCCGATCCACCCTCATCATCATCATTATCATCATCTTCTCCTTCTTCGGACGATTCAAGGTTATCTTCCTCCAGCATCCAAGAAGACCAGTACTCATCTCTGTTTGCATAAGGAGACTCGGTCAGCCAGCTTAGGCAGGATGATGCCTCATCGATATCACAGCTGCCGCTGCCCCACTCAATGTCATAGAAGCCCCAGAACAAGAAACGCAGAAGACATTGGGAACCCATCTCATTGCTGTCGATGAAGCAAGACTTGAATGCCTCCCTGAAAGCAATAGATATAATCTATTTATTTATTTATAAAATATATTCATACAGGGTAACATATTCAGTATAAAAACTGTTTTACAATACAGCCCTGATGGATAAAACAGAAATAGAAATGGACACATAAAGTAATTAAAAGGACTGCCATGCAGTTGATTAGTACAAAACATTGATAAAATAGGCTTTACATTTGGCTTTAAAAACATTAATGTTATCACAACATTTAACATCACCAGGAAGACAGTAGAAGCATTGCTGCTAAAAGCAGAATTAGCATAAGGTATATGTACATCATTTTCATCAAAATTTCTCGTATTAATTAATTATTAGCGCACATCTTATCTCGAGCAACCAGTCCTTTTTAACAGAGTCTGATACGTATGTTACAGGTCAGCAAGATCCTTATTGCATTGGACATCGGTATTAAAACTTTACCGACTCAATCAGTACGGTCAGACCACCCAAATTTAACATGCACTGAAATTCGCCACCCCAATAAATGGAAAGAAATAGACATTTTGTAACTGGTAAGTAAGAGTTTACAATATTAATGATGCCTATATTACCTTATATCACTGCTAATATAAGTCAAATGTAGACTTAATATACTTACCGGGAAGTCAAAGATGTTGAAAAGCAAGATGGATAGGAGCACACTCCAATGTTTGGTGTATCTGAAAAAATATCGTCATCAGTAACCTTATTCCTCTGCACGTTTTCTTGGGCAATTATAATGAATCATTTAAAAAGGCACCAGTTTAAAATATACTGTTGTAAAAGGCACAGTTTTATCATATTCATTTTCTTTCATCATTTTGATAACTTTCTTTAAAAATTCAATACTGATGATCCATGCATACCCGCTTCACATTGCTCCAAGAAAGGACGCAACATTGCTTGCATGTAATATGTCACCTTCAGGCCAGTTTTTTTGTCGCACCAGAAGTTTCCGGCCCTCAAACACTTCTTCAGCTTTTCGGCAGCACTAGGTGAAAAAATATGATTTGACAATTAGCATAAGTACGTTTAATACATGGCATTGGCTTCTGCAACTATATAGGCTGGGTCATTATCAAGGAACTCTCTGACAGTATTTGTACTTTGTCGATAAGTTGGTTTCATTTTTCTCATCTGGACAGTACTAGTACTGGGTCAACAATAAAGACAATTTATTAACACCACATCAATCACTGTGATACCAAACAAATGATCTAATAGTGGATTTTCACAGAAGGTTCTCTGTATTTCCACCAGGTGGCTACGACAGAATACTGCAATTCTATTGTCAGAAAAAGTTCCCGCCCTTTACTGTGATTGGCTGAAGCAAAGTGCATCCTGGCAGCAGTATTTTAGTGCATTTTTCATGTATATTTGACATCTTATCATTTAGTTGACTTCTGTTATTTCCCTGATAAAATTATATTTATGGAATCAGTTAGGTATGACCTACATGTCTAAAAAGCTAAATGAGTAATAAGAGGAGAGGAAAGACTTATGTCTTGCTGAATTCAAGGTTGCTCAGTGAAAAGACACTTTATTTAATTAATATTACATACGTGCAAGCTTCTTCTGTTGAGCCGCTTAAAAGTGCAGCTCCAAATTCAGTGACGGCTGCCTGGGTACATTGTGACGTGTCACAGGTGTCTGTATAAATAAAATAAACAGCATTATGAAAATCCTAGTAATTTGCTTCTATCAATTGTGTATGATTTTGCATACATGGGAGCTACTGTGACCGAGGATGGTTAATTGAATACTCACTATTACTCAGCGAATTGTACAAATAGTATAAAAGCAATAACATATAATCACATAAAACTATGTATATATTGGAATTAAAATATCTTCAATATATAGCCTTAGTTCGATAATTAAGACAAAAATAGATTGCTAGTTTTTGTTTGAGAAAGCATAGTTTACATGGTAACTATTAAACTGAAATATGATCAGTAAATAAAAAGAGTGAAACTTGGGACTTTAACCTATTTTTCTCAAATATGTTTTACGTCTAAACACTGTGATGATTTCTAAAGTTTGGTCAGTGATAGGTAGAGAGAGGGAGGGGGGCAGTTTACACTTTTATTCACAGCTCCTTTGATAACCAAGTCCACTAACACAACTTGGAACACCCATCTACTTACCTCGACAGCTACCCGAAGCCCTCGTGACAATGCTCTGGACATTTTCAAGGAGTTTCACTCTCCAAAGACCGGGACAGCCCACCACAATGGACTCAATTTCAATGATCTTTGTTATTATTATACTGAAAGAAACGTGAAAAAGTTCCATATGGAGATTGCAGCTGATTATGCATAAGACAACCAAACCATGATATTGCTTTACCAACTACCAAATTACTATCTATCTATGTATTAAGACCACTCCTTGGCATGATCTCTTCGATTTTAAAACATTTCTTCAGGTCCTGATGGTGACAATGTGCAAATAGATTCCATCAATATCCAAGTCACGGCAGCTGTTTAGTAAACACAAAATGGCGCTCTTAATGCAAGGTTCTACGGTGTTTGCAAATCTGAGTAACCACAAAGTTTTCTTACAAGCACTTTTCATTGGAATCAGGACTAGCAATCCTCACAGCCCTGACATACTCCTCAACTTCAGTGATGGTTTCTGTGGCATTGTAAATGTCGCATGTCGGCAGGGTGCAAGTCGATGCAGCAATGGCAGCAATGCGAGCTAAGAAACCACAGTCCTCGTTAACATCTTCCAGAGCTAAGCTGATCAGAATCCAAGCACTGGAAAGAGACAACAACCAAATATAGCCTTACACTGGTAAATCATTTACTAATTAACATATTATAACATTGATCAATTGCCTTGGATGACTAATCAACATGGGTTTGACCCTATGTCGAAAATCCCTGAATTTTCGCGAGTTCGCAAGACTCTCAGTCACTGAACATTTGAACTCTTCGGATAGCATATGAATTAGTTTTCAACAAAATATTTATGTCCATTGTGGCAGCAATAAAGAAGGTATTGTAATCACAAAATTCCTACGATTGCAAGCGACTTACTCGCAGAAATCAGCATCATCGTCGGTAAAGACAGGCAGAATGTTGGACGAGATGGTAGCTAGAGCAGCCAACGTTTCAGTGCAGGATCCCAGTGGATCTTCAGATGCTAAAACATGATAATAATGACACAATTATTAACTACAAATGAATACATCCTATCTAGAATGCAATGTGTTTTCTGCACAAATATTGGTTGAAAATGTATGTAACCAGGGTGACACAATCTTTTTCTAACATGGTGCATAACATATGGATTCATCACCCATGCCAGAATTAAATTAAGTTAAACTACTTTACCTGAAAATTGTATTAAAAAATTAATCTGTCAGACACTGTCTTCCATTTAAATAAAGTACAGCAAGCTAAGAGGAAACCATGGTTTTTCACTCACCAGCATCACAATCATGGAGCGATTGACTCAAAACCAAGTCCAGACCAATCTGGATGGTTTCACTTTCAGAACCAGAGCAAGAATATGTGTTATTGGAAACACAGAGGGTAACACTGTTGATGTACCTATAGTGCAGAAATAGCATAGATATTTCACATATCAATTTTTATTATAGGAATAAAACCATTCACTTCATTGACTTGTGCACATGTAAATCAACAATATACAACAAAATATCATATTTATCACTGCCCAAACCAGCATTTAAATTTTGCAAGACACTCCAAACATAATCCATAACCGATTTTTGGGACGAAATAATATGTCCTAATGCTTCGTTTTAATCATAATTTAGTATTTCTCCATTGCACACTTTATTTGTGAGCTCATGAACCAATAACTAATAAGTTTACACTACTCAAGTTATGACTTCATGGAAGGGGCAGTAGTTTTTGTACACATATTCCCCTTGTAGTAACCTTTGTAGTGCCTAGGGCAGTAAATATACATGGGAAAACTAATAAATTCCTTCATATATTTACATTTTAAAAATCAAAAAAACACATGTTACACCTACTCGCATATTGCTTTACTGGAGCTTCCACCAGAACCTATCAATGCGGCAAAGAAAGCCGAGCTTTGGTCTGAGATGCACAATTGCATTTCTTCCACGTCGCAATCTGGGAAAACAAACAAAAACAAAACATTTTAATCGGCTGTCTTCCTTTGAATCGCACGCAACCTTCTGGGTGACCTTTTAAAAACTGGCACATTGAGAGGTTAGTCTTTTGACATATTTTTAACATAACAGCAAGATAGAGAATCTTAATCTTTTTGAAAGATAACTTACAGCAAGATAGAGAATCTTAATCTTTTTGAAAGATAACTTACAGCAAGATATAGAATCATTCCCTTTTTGAAAGACAACTTACAGCAAAATATAGAATCGTTCCCTTTTTGAAAGATAACTTACAGCAAGATAGAGAATCTTAATCTTTTTGAAAGATAACTTACAGCAAGATATAGAATCGTTCCCTTTTTGAAAGACAACTTACAGCAAGATTCGGAATTATAATCTTTGTTTCATTTAGTTATAATCATAAAACCCAATACTGCAATCTGCTTATACTACTTCTAATTGCAAATTACCTCAACATTAAAACCAGTCAATTTTCTAATGGTGGTCATAATAGCGCGGTTTATCTACACTGCATTTGGTGCAGCCATTTCTGAAGCTTTTCAGCTTTTTTAAACTTTTTATGGCATGAATTTATAATTATATATGCATTGGCAACTGATTTATGGCAAAACAGAGATCACAGAGCTGCTGAACTTTGTACTACTTTAAAATAATAAAAAAAGACGAACCACTCCTACTGACTTGGGTCAAGATATGGAGCCACACCTAAGACAACAAATGGCCTTTCACAAAATCTTTAAGACATCCTTTCAGCTATGGCAAGTTGGCAATGCTTGAAAGAGCACTCTGAATATCTGTCAGGTGTTGAATGCAAGCGCGCGATGTCACTATATATGTTGTTGATGTGTCAAATAAAAGTTAGCAGAAGTTCGGGGTGAACAATTTTGAAAAGGTATGAAAAAATTGTCTCTTATCATAACCCATGAAGCATATGCTGGTACAGCTGGAGCTCTTCTGCTTTGTACATAATAAAATTAATCTACACAATGATAAAGTATTATGATATTCAAATCTAAATCTCAACTCAATGGCTACATAGTGTCATGTCCAATATGTGAGCTGTTAGACAAATTTTCTAACTACACAGGTCTAAAAATGGTTGTTGCCTTGACCACTTCTTAAGGTTAGGTACAAGTCATTATACAAAAACAGATAATTATTGGACATAGTGTGGTATTGGTCAAGGCACGGATGAGATTTCTGGTAAAGTTTTCGTGGTGCACCAACTAGAATTGGTATGGAAACAGGTGAGCACTTATCCTGCTCCGTGTGCCAATTTGCATGTTTTTCTATTAAATAATAGAATGGTGAACCGTTTAAACCTTGCAAATTGACTTTTTTTTTTTATAAGACCACGAAAAGCTCTGCATTGGAATAGCCTTGGTATCCAATTCTCTGCATAATTTTACTGGTGATCTGGCAAAATATCATCACTGATTACTGAAAATTATGACATAAATAATTTATGAAGGCAGTGACAGCCATGATAGGATTTCAAAATACTTGGAATTTGGCTATATTCTCCATTGTAAATTCTGCTGCTTGTTTCTGATCATAACAAATGGTCATAATGATTACTAGATGGACAAATATTACCATTAGAAACTAGGGTTTGATTTTTGGTGACATTTCCGTCAATTTTATGCTTCTCCAAACTTTTCTTGGTAACATATGTCCGTTTGGAACAAACAGCTAGTTGAACATTACAAAGACATATGCATCGAAACTTTATATCAGGATGAAATTTATCAATTAATGTTTCGCAATGTCGAAGGAACATCATGTCTGCTGAAATAAGTCGTTTAAACAGGTTCAGCAACATCTTCAAGGACAAAAAGGTGAAAAAAAAGAAAGAGGACAAATATCTACAGTGCTGAAATGCAGTATAAAGGTTTAAGGGATAATGTCACCATGCTCTGATGAACAAATAACTAACACATGCAGCAAACTTATGCAATTCTATATCGTTATTTATATGAAAAAAGCTGTTATAAAAAGTATAAGGAAATATGAAATCTTTCAGTAAACTCAAAATATTATGCAGCATCTTTATTAGAGTTGCATGACGGCTTTTTTTCTTATTTCTTTAATATATTATTATTATTATTATTCAAAATCCGGCAACACAACCAAAGATAACTTCGCAGTAGTTTCTCAAGCAATTAAAAGAGAGTTTTAAGGGTATGCGATCTGATTAACTGATTGGAAAATATTGAACAAAAATCATTGTAAATGAAGTACATGTAATTACATAATTTATTAGATTAATTAACACTAAAATTATAGAGTTGAAGATTTTTGGACAGCCGAACATTTGGTTGTGCATATTCAGTCTGTTACTGTTTTTTAAATTCAAATCGTGATCAAGATTCCTGCGTTGATCACAATAACTTGTTGGATTGGTTGTCTAGTGTTTAGTGGATAAGGCGTTTGCCTGCAAATCATAAGTTAGCAGGTTCAAATCCCCAGGTTCCACAGCATGGCGATTGGCCAGATCCTCATGCAACCACTGCCTCACCCCACTCAAATGTCAACCACAGCATGAAGTGGAAAGATTTTGGATTGACCTGTCCAGGGTTGAACTGTAATGTTGGTTGAGACTAAGCTACATGTTGAGTGAATCCACCATGAAGCTGATTTACTTATACTAAACATAACTTTAGGTTTGCTTGTTTTACATAGTTCATAGACTTGGAAACTAAAGTCTATAGGACGTCATGTGAATCCAGGACTCCTATTGGCTAAGGAAGTCCCTCAACCAATGGGAGTTCTAGGATCATCTGCGGGTTAGTTTCGAAGTCTATAACGTAATGATTGGTCGTGTACTCACTCGTCTCTTCGCAAGTATCGCCACGGTATTCGGGAGGACAGGAGCAACTTGTAGTTTCATCAGGCATGATGTAGCAGATTCCACCATTCTGGCAAGGGTTTGGGCTGCACTCGGAGTCACAAGCATCCTCGGAAGCAGTTTCAAGACTCGTCATGACAGCGTTTATTCGATTCTTGCGAGGGTCATCACAACCAGCAGTCGCATTCAAAATACATATGACAAAGTCCTCTTGGATACTGAAAGAGAGAGAAAAGAATGTGAAATATAAACTTAAATTCCATATAAATAAAAGTGCGTTTCTCAGTGAGGAGATACATTGTAGTATTAGGCATCCCTTAATATAAACTTGTAATAATGATTTGATTGAAATTTTTTTATTTATCTAGTATTCAGTTTATTTTTACAATTGAGACAGGAGATGTATTCGCAGCATTTGATGATAAAAACTGCTTGTTTTACCGGTTGCTAGTGCCTACTTGACAGATATTATTGCTCCTACGTTTAAATTGAATATATCCAATTACATTTGAAGAGATGGCTGTATTTCTTTCAGCTCTAGAGGTAGTTAATTCCGTGGTAAATTTGTATTAAACATCAGTGGTGATGGGATCCCAATAAAGTGCAGGGGTCTAGCTTAGGGATGATGGGGGGGGGGGAGGATATTTCCCCATCCATCAACTGGAAGGGGGGAAGCGAGCAACCTCAACATTTTGTATGCAGTTTAAAAAAAAAATCTACTTTCATTTATATATATATATGCTTTATTGACACAGTAATTATAAATCATCTTCATGCCATTTTTAATCAGAAACAATGTCTTCCTTCACACTACCCTTCCCTCTGGTTCCAAGCTTTCAAAGAAAGTCTCAGTTTCAAATTTTACCTGGTGTCATTACAGAAGCCTGACCGACTCTCACTGAAGCACTTAGCATCTGGGTTTGCCTGTGGACTTTGACAAGTGCAAGGGGATCTCTCCTCTTCATAATCCTCATCTCCACAAACCAAAGTATCTGGATCTGTTAAAATATGAACAGATGTTTCAAAAAAATACATATTATTTTATAAATCGACCATATGATGTCTTGATTGGGACATGTGTTTTATATGAATGACATTCTCTGCTGCTTCTTGAAATTATTATCTGATCTTATTTCATTTTATTTCATTTTTCTTATCTTGTCTTGTCTTACAGTCACACCAAGCCTTATTCAGATTTTTCTTCTTACATTGCAATTAAATTCAGTATTATATTGTTAACTTAAGTCTTATATGAAGTTGAACCTAATTATTAGAAGCCATGAGTAATAAAGGCATTGGCTGGTCTCACATAGTGTGAACGCATAACGAAACTGCCTGATGACTTATGCGTTTCTGTAATTTGAGCAAGCAATGCATCACTGTGACAGATAACTGACAAAACCTATCAATTTTGTGTCATTTTGGAGCCTTTTTAGTTTCAAAGAGCGGCATTTATAACCTAGATGAAATAAATCATCTTTCACACAAACAGACTCTTAAAGATAGCTTTATTCAGTCACATGAGGAGAAAGTTATCGTGGAGGAATGGTCATTAAGCTAAAGAACTGGTTACACCCATTCTGAAAAACTGTTATAGTACAAATTTTTCGCAATTTACAAATTGATGGTCCATTCACCGTGGTGCAATATTTTTATGAATTTTTCATTATAAAATATCGCAACAAAACAACTTTTTATGAGCATCTTCAACTTTACATTTATATCAATAATGACATAAACGTTCCACACCAACTCTTTTCCAAAGTATGATTTCTCTCAAAAGCAAAGTTCTGAAACTTTTCGTCATACCTCTTAGCAATAGTTTCTTTTAATTCAGTCTTGAAAAGTTTCTATTCGACTTTATACAAATGCCATCATGTCATCAAGCATCATTTTTTCATAGTATGATATCAAATGTATAAAATCAAAATTCAGCATAAAGAATTGGAAAGGGAAGGACTAGTTTCATGGAGAGTTTCTAGCGCTACCTCAGATTGAAAGAATAGGACAGAAGCAAAAATTTCCATTCCAACAGTTGACGCCTTTTGCGTGTAATGCAAAAGCACTTAGCAAATGTGACAAGCACAGAATTCAAGAACAACAAATTCAAATCTTAGGCAAGACATGCCGACAGGAGGCTCATCTATATAAAAAGTAAGCTGGAATGCCATGTTTCAGACATTGAAAGGAGGTTTAAAAAATCTTGATCAGATGATCAGAATGCTACATGGCCAAATGTGCTACGTGGGTTTTCCATGCGTTTGGATAAATGCATGGTTTTCACCTCATTTTAATTTGGCCAAAACCATGCGTTTATCCTTCTCATGGAAAACGCACATGGCACATTTGGCCCTGTAAATACAATAGTATCTAAGGTAGACGATCAGATAGTTGATCGAGTCTGCAGACTGATTACTTACCAGTGCTACCAGCTGGAAGATACAATAACATTCACTGTAACAGCTCTGTACATATCACACGGGCGTGAAACACATGCTTATCTTAATAAATTTGAAATCAAGTCACTGCAAGAGTCACGTTCTTGGCCTTCTTAATGCAATTGATTTTGCAGAATGCCAGAAGGGTATTCAAATGTGCAGAAATATAATATTAATCCACGGTTTCACTCACACCTAAATGATAGGACTTGGCACACAGGGGAAAAAGGTCAAATTGTGATACATGTATTCATGGGCAATATAGTGGAAAATATACTGTTTGATAAATTTTCATGATGTGCCACCTACCCAAGCCTGGAATATCCTCTGGGTCAACAATTGTGTGCCAGTTGTAGAGGCACGTGTAAGCACGTGTAAGTTTGCACTGGGGAAAACTCAATTGTTCTATTAGGATTTCGAAGTGCTCAATCATAATTTTCAAATACTCCGAAGCGCTGGCTGAACATTTTCCTGAATCGGCAAGCTCATTGAAGCATCCTGTGAAAATTGGCAGTTTGATTCTGAAATTATCAACAACAACAAAATCACCAACAACATAGGTCTATGTTTGCTCAGAATGCTCTGATCACCAAATTGCCATTGAGAGTTTTATTCAAAATCACAGATGTTTCGATAATTTTTGCAAAATGTTTAAAAAATATTAGTATTCTTATTTACTTATTTACACTGCCAGAATAGACAATTTCGCAAATTCATGAAAATAAAACTAATAAATACACAAAAGTTAAAACTATAAAACTGAAAAATTCTGTCATTCCATTCAAGTCTATTACTTCGGAAAAGAAAAAAAAAGATGAAATTTCTATATTGAAAAAAATAATAATAATAAAAAAACTGTGTGGGCCTAATATCATTTGAATAAGAACTGCACTTATAATAATCTATATTCCCATGAAAGCTCCAAAGGATCATGACATTTAACCATGTAAGTATTTTATAGTGCCAGTTACTTAATCAAAGAGCCAAAATGATTGCCAAACCGCACCTGTTTGGCACCCTCCCAGATTTCTGAGTGTTTTTAGAAGGTCATTGGTCGTGTCAACCAACTTTCTAATAACAGCATTGTGTAATATATGCTTGGCAATCTCGCTCAATGAAAACAACTTTTAAAATAAGACACTTCATAAATATCGCTGAAATACATATTCACCCACTTATGTGTAATAAGCCTCGTTGAACAAATAAATATATGGCTTTGGCTATTAAAAGTATTACAAATCATTGTTTTTGTAGGGATTTCATTAAAGGCCAGGCATAGCTAGGGTTGTCTGCATATTACTTTCATCACCAAAATTTATAGAAGCATGACAATTTAATATATATTTAGCCATTGCATGCTTTCATTGTGCATTAAAAAGCAAGTCGCTATGGGATTCTATCATATTTCATGACATATTAACAATTTAGACGCATTTTGTGCATTTAACTGTACATTTTATTTTTAAGTCATCTCAGACAGCTTTCTAAGTCCCTCCCCAACAAGACCATTCTAGGATAGACAACACACAATTCACAGTTTGTTCCAAAATAGTAAGTTTGATGTATAGTCTAAACAGCAAGATGGCCTCATTAAAGGGCCTTAACGTATTAACCATAATAAATAGACCTTTCAAATAGTACCATGCTGATATTTTGTTTAAAAGGTTTTTGGTGTCCACCAGCAGCACTCATCTATAACCCTTATACTAAAAAATATAAAAAAAATTGTCGGACTAAATAAATGATATTAAAAGATTAAGGAATTGTTCTTGCATTTGGCTAATTACATGATTAGGCTGTCAAGATCATTTTTGTTGGAACTTAGGGTAATAGCGATGGAGGCTTCCATGCACTTAGTGAAGAGATCTATCTGCCCTACCTACACTGAAGTCTATTCATGCATGTCTCATCTAACAGGTATCCATGCATGAAATTTATAAAGACCTTTCACCAAGGTCATTGACCTTTGACTTACTTGCACATGTCCGCGTTCTGCGTCAGGGCACTGTAGATCACATCCTCAAAATAGGCTGAACAGACACCGGCCTCGAAGAGACATCCAGGGGACTCTAATTCAAACATCACCATGAGATGGCTCACTAAAAAAGACAAAACGAACAAAATACTAGTAGTTAATCATGGTCAAGTCAGGTTGCATTGCTGCTTCAATGAGAAAGATTACTTGGGTAACCTTATCGCATGTGGTTTCGAAGCAGCTCAATACATAACTTCAATACAAAATACATTGTCAGCTTTGAGACATTTGGAAACCAGTGTATTTTATTAGAGTAGTACATGTCTGAGGATTAGATAGGATAGTGCAGCCATCAAGGCAAGTCTTTGCCCCTAACAAAGATCAATTGGTTGATGACATGAGAGAAGAGGAGATTGGTTGATGACATGAGAGAAGAGGAGATTGGTTGATGACATGAGAGAAGAGGAGATTGGTTGATGACATGAGAGAAGAGGAGATTGGTTGATGACATGAGAGAAGAGGAGATTGGTTGATGACATGAGAGAAGAGGAGATTGGTTGATGACATGAGAGAAGAGGAGATTGGTTGATGACATGAGAGAAGAGGAGATTGGTTGATGACATGAGAGAAGAGGAGATTGGTTGATGACATGAGAGAAGAGGAGATTGGTTGATGACATGAGAGAAGAGGAGATTGGTTGATGACATGAGAGAAGAGGAGATTGGTTGATGACATGAGAGAAGAGGAGATTGGTTGATGACATGAGAGAAGAGGAGATTGGAAATCTTGTTAATGAATTTTATTCCAGTTGACTCAAACTTTTTTTAACATTTAAGCTTCAGAAATCATGACAAGTATAACTGTGCATGCTTCAAACAAATTTGAGTTGCATAATGTAAGCTTTAAATTTCCCATAACGTTGCATGCATGCCGCCCATTAATTACTATAGCAACTGAACTGAACATGCCATTAAGATCATCACTGTGAAAAGAAATCACAGTTGCAAGACTTTGATGCTATCTGCATGAGAAAACTAATATATATGTGTCTTTTGTTCAACGTCCATAACTTATAAAATACATGCGGGATATTTCTAAATTTCTAGGGTGTGGCCCTTTTGCTTTTGTTGCTAATAAGGGTGGGGCAGAAGATTTCCCATGGAGATATTTAATGAATTCTACTCAAATAGAATGACTTGGAGGTCAGATGTATCACCCTATGCAAGCTGATTTTCCCTTATATATTAACAATAAGATCTAATGAACAGGCGAAAAACAAAACGCTGAAAATATTAGTTACTTGAGGCAAAATAAATCGTTGTCAATTCAAGTAAAAATGTATTTGGGTCACGTAAATAAAAATGAACTAAAAACTTCACATTAGATAAAAACTTTAAAAAAAATGTATCACCAATAACTTGGTAGTTAAATATTGTGAGGAAATATTAATAAAACAAACAAATGAAAAAGAGTTAAAATGTCCACCAACCACCTGCATTGATCGAATGTCTACATACACAGGTCCCAATATGTGGGCAATCTCTATAAAGCCTTCAATTAAATATTAGTTTAGTAATAACGGCAATCAGAAGCTCAAAAAATCTTACAGCTGAATCCAGGAGGAATATGGATCCCATCCCCACCAGCATCTTCATCATCGGACCAGTTGGGATCATTCGCTGCACAGTAACTATTCATGGGGTTCAGGAAAAACTTGAAGAGACCTCTACCGGCTTCGCTGTTGGCCCCTGGGCAGGCGATGAAGTTCTCAGATAAACATTCCACCAGGGTAGCGCTGAAGGAAATAGTCGGAATAAGGGTTAATGAACAAACGAAAAAAAGGCAAAAAAACAATTTTAACAATTCTTATATTTCTTCCCTGATAACTGTCATGTCTTAACATCTATAAATATAGTTTTGTCCAGCCTCATATATGTTTTCCAAATATTGACTGGTTTGGTGAACAAACTGTTCACAGAAGAGTGTCTTTCATTTATAGCTGATATCTTTCTTAGTAAAATTATGACATAATCTTCAATCCTGTAGTTTTCATGGTAGCCAAACTCAAACATGAAATTGTAGCTATTTGGGCTGTAATCATTCAAAAGGAAAGAAAAACAGACACAAAAATACAACCGAATGTGAAAGAGAGAGATATAGAACGGAGAAACAGAGCAAAGAGCCCTGACTTATTAGCAAACCAAAAGTTGCTAATAACTTAAGTTGGCACTAAAAAAAACCCTTAGCTCTGACAGAAGCAGTACCACCCCACAGGAGAGTTATGTATAGCCATGTAAACAGCATCATTAATACTTTCAATTACATTAGGGGGAATAAGGTCATTTCCCTTTAGTTTTCTGCCAATTTCTTGGTGATAGACAGCAAAATACTCACTCGCAGATTTCTTCAGCTGATGCAGAGCCACCTACAAATGCCAACACTCGGAAATTGTCCACTAATTTTCTGATACAGTCCCAAGCTGGACTCGTGGGCTGGTCGGCTGTACATTGGTAGCCTGATGAAGAAACACAAGACTATTTTCCAGAGTTTTGTTAAGAGGATATGTACACATAAAGTGTGAATGCAATGGTGAAGAATAAGGAAATAAGATAATATTACAGCATTCTCCAAAATTAATGTTCGCTGGTTTCAAGGCCCAGAGCTGAACAGCACAGCATCAAAATAGACAGAAATACTATTGATAAGCCAAGCCCCAATTCAAATTTCTGCTGATACTGACATTTTTGTAATATTTTCACTAATTATTTGCCATCATAATTTATTATTTATTCTGTATTAAACTTTTTGTTGCTTTTCTGCGACCATTACTGTAACAAATGGCCAGCCATTTGATGACGGCAAAGAAATATCATTTGAAAGATAGGCAACTTTGAGTTAATTGTTATGGAGTGCTCACTGCCCAGTAAAATATATTTTCTACAGTAAATGCACAGATATCTTAGAAACTACACATACTTGAGCATGAAACTTCACTGTCCACTTCAGTTAGAACAAATGACATTGCTGACATAACAAGTGAATCCGCACATCTTATAGTCGCCGAATTGACACACGTCTGGTAGCTGGTTCGCTCCCTGAAAAACAAGTTGGTGAGAATTAAGCCTTCAATAACAGGGATGACACAATTTGGGCACTAAGCTCGGACAGGTAAATTTCCTATACATGTGGTATATCTGTGTCATATATTTCATTGTCTCATCATTACATCTGCACCTAAACACTGGTCAAGAAGGTGATCAGAGAGTTATGCCTCATGACAGCGGAGCCATCAACACATTCATACAAAAGGCACACAGTAAAATGCCATTCATAATTTAGTAAAAGTATTAGTTAGGAGGGAGTTAAGTAACATTTTTGTGTTGTTTATAAGCAACAAATATGTTACTAACTGATACTCCATTAGGCATATCTAATTTGTTTGATTGTTTGTTTGTTTTTACTGCCTTTATTACTGAAAACATACTCAGGAGGGAGTTTACTAGTTGGTTATTGCCCGCTCAGAACAATAGGAAAACAGTCTAAGTGGAGTAAACCTGAAACTATTCGTACATTTCTCAATTTCGTAGAAACACAGTCAACCCCAGCCACCCACTGACTGTTAGCCTAGGCTTGTATGTTTTGATTTTTTATGGATACTTGTTTTCCCAGCAGCAAACATATTTATGCCATCGACGCAAAATCATATATCGGACATAATATGTGAATATCGTACATACCCTGGGCTTTTTTTTTAAAAGCAAATGTTTAGCTAGAATATCAAGGAAATCATCTGTCATCATACAATTGTCACAAATCTTAGAATATGTGACTTTGCATTTAAATGAGAAAAATAAACATATAAGGCGTTTGTATTCTGAAGTTTTTTCGCTGTACTGAATGACCCTTAGACTTTTAGTAGCACCAAAAATCTTCTCATAAAGACTTCACCTTAGGGTTTGCAAGTCAGGTCATGTCTATTGAAGCAGAATGTTACATATAAGCTATTGATTGATATCAAAGAAAATTGCAAAAACAATCGGTATAATGACACGTTTGAAAAGAACCCTGCCTAGTAATATCTTGTTAAATATTTATAATGCTCTAATGCCGTCATAAATAAATTATGGAATACTCATATGGCTGATATGGGGCTGGAAATCACTTAAACTACACCTGCAAAAGAAAAACGTTCGTATGATATTGAATGCAAAATGCAATGCACATACAAGTCCACTATTTATGAAACTGAATAGCTTGAAAATAACTGATATATGTGCATGACATGACTTTCAACTCTGTTTCAAATTGCAAAAAAGTATTGTACAAAAATAATTTCTCAATTTTCTTATTGAAAATTATATTTCCAATTATTCAACACGACAATCCAGAAATCTTTGAGTGAAACGTGACTTTGCAAGAAATAATATTAGTTACCGATATCCTAAAATATACAATACTATTCCACAAAATTTCAAAAATAAAAACTCATACTTTGCCGGTTTTGAAATTACATCAAATCAAAATTCCCAAAATCATACAATGTGCACTGTGAAATTGCTAATTGTCATGTAATATTATAAAAAAATCATCTTTATTATTGAAATTATGTCAAAAACATTTCCTATATAAAAAATCTAAACTGCCTGGGTGGCCTACTGTCAGCGACAATATGCTTGTCTTCAACGGATCTCCCCACCACTTGTTGGTGAATAAATTTCTTTATTTGTGATTGTCATTGCCAGCTTTCGAAATTGCGTTGATAAACGGGTATTTAAAGAGAAAATAACCAAGTAGGAATCAATGCTATCTTGCAAAGGGGTCAGCCATATTGTGATCGGGTAACTGCAGTTACCCGCGCAGCTTTACCCCAGTAACCTTTTGACGATCATAAAAAAAAATCTTGTCATTGATCAGAAATCAACAGCAGTACTTACTCGCAGAGGGCTTGCTCGTTTTGGTATACATCCGGTAGGAGGGTGGACCCTCTGAAATCTACTATTCCTCGGAATTCAGCTAACTTCAAAGACAAGTGGGCTGCACAGGTTGCCGCAATGCCAAGGTCACAGTCTCCTTGAGGCCCGGCATTCACAGCGGTCCATGCAGCATGTAACTTTCCATAAAAGGTTTCTTCGAAAACGAGTGAGGGATCACAGGTCAAAAATCTCTTCTGACAAAACTTGTAATCATCCAAATTGCTGCAAAAAAATATATATATATAAATAAATATATAATTTTATTGACGCTGAAAACAATATCTCGTCATTAATGATATAATTATATTCCTCAAAATGGTCAATTTCAATAAATTAATTGCAGTTAATTAAAATTAAGTTACAAAATAAAACAAGTGTGTGTGTCTGTTTGTACAGCCAAAGTGCAAGCAACCTAAATAAGAGCTATTAGGGAAGTTTCTGGGAATTTAGGCAATTTTTCATGGAAAATGTTTGGGAATTCGTATGTGAATTTTGGGAAACTTTTATAAATATTGGGAGTTTTCAAATATCCTACATTCTAACTTAACTAATACATTGTATTTCTCTTGTTTTATTATAGTATTGTTTAGATTTTAGGTTCATTGGTTGACAAGTGCATTTAAATTTTGAATTTCTGATGTTGATGAGGCACTATAAAATTATGGCAAATTGCTGTTTGATATTAAACATTCCAATAATGCAGTCTACTTGCCTACTACGTTGTGAATTGATAAGTATATTTCGTCCCTTTTGGTTGCAAAAAAGAATTTGGTAAATACTGAAAAAAGTTTTGCTAATAACAAACGAATATTTAATGATAATTAGGACAAAACTTTGGTACTTTCGAAAAAAAACCTTTGGTAAAAAGCATTTACCAAAAACATCGTATGTAATTACCAAAAAAACATTTTTCTTTCATAAAGTTGGCAGTAATATGCTTCCATAGAATTAAGACATTGTTACCCCCTAATTAAATTTTGATTTCTAGAAGCAATTATTTTCATTTGCAGAAAAATGATAAAAATTGACCATTAGTACTTTTTTCATTATATTTCATTTACTTACTAGCTCCATTGGACAGAGGCGCCAGTACTTATAGAATCAACTGCTAGGTAATAAAATATTCCAATGCAATAAAAGTTGTTTATGACGGCACTAGCACTGCAAGTATCTATATGTTGATACGCATCTGAAAATAAAATGCTTAAGTAATTAACTATAGAATAGGATAGGATAGGTAGGATATATTAGGATAGGATATGATAGGAATTCTTTCAATATTGGTTCATATGTATAGGATATGATAGGAATTCTTTCAATATTGGTTCATATGTAATTCCTAAAACAAAATTCACTGCATTGTCCAGGGTTGTTGTTCTTTAGTGGACTGTGGGGTTATTAATGCAAGTAAACATACAAAGTAAGTTAATAACAGTTTGCTCCATCATGGGGTAATTACCCAAAGACAACCATACAAGTATTATAACATGATCTTAACACCCTGTGATGCTTCCAAACAGAAGTTATAGCGTTGGTGTTGGGTGATTAGAGCTTTAGGTCCTGTGTTTCTGCACCTGATGGGCTAATTAGGACAGGCAGGGACCATGGCAATGAGATGAAGGATCAAACAGCCATCCAACATAGGCTCGACCGGGAATCAAACCCAGGACCCAGTGGTTGGAAGCCCAGTGCGCTACCACTGAGCTAGGCCCCCACCTCCATTTTACCCCATCATAGGGTAATTACTATTTACCCCAAGACAACCATAAAAGTTTCAGAACCCCAACCCTGAACAACAACCACATGCTATGTTCTTCACTCATAGAAGTAACCATGCTTCCATCAAAATATCATACCCCTAGAGTGAGTATTTCTTCCATGGAAGCGCTCAATGACCTTAACCAGAAGGTGCTAACACCGCCAATGCCAACAACGATGACGAAGTGACCACAATAACTCGTCTGTTAGACAAACTGACGAGCTTAAATCTAATTTCAAGTGGACATCCCCCCCCCTCCCCCCTTCACAGGCTGTGTACCTACGAATATACAATAGCTAGTGCCAACTCCCCCCCCCTCCCCACCCTCACCCTTTCACAGTTTGCATGATCCACCCTTTTAAAAGAAGTATTCCTTAAATTTCGGAAGGGGGGGGGTGCAGTTGGTATTGATAATCCCCCTAGAAGTGGGGGGGGGGGATGCATCCCAGATGATCCCATTAACTTGAAGTCAAAATTGTATTATATATAGATCTACACAATGCCAAAGAAGTGATGTTGACCTGTATGTATAAGATAGACCTCACAGTTAAAATAATTTTAAAATTTTATAAAATTGAGAAACTTACTTTCATCGTTATTGTAATGCTGAATCATCAGGTATCCGATGTTAACCAGGTTGGCCAACATCTGGACATCCGGTTTAGAGGCAACTGCGGGATCGGCATCGTTTCCTGAGCAGTATCTGATAATATTTACAATTCTGCCCAACTCTTCTTCATAACTGAAAATGACAAAGAAAGAAAGAAAATAAAAAAGAGACACTATAAACTTGTTTTAAGAACAATTCGGTAAAAATAGTTATACTGCAAGCTATTAATTGGCACATTAGGCTAGTATTTATAAATGTAATCCGGTCTCACCGTCATGCGTCGTTGCACTTATTTAATTATCATGATGAGAATTTGGTAATATGGACCCATCTATTGATTATTCTACGATATTTCTAATTACTCAAGAACTCCTGGTAAAAGTCTTAGGTAGGTCAACTTTTGCACACTTTGCTCAACAGAGATAATGTTTGAGGGTGTTTCCATATTTCGTGCCAGTACTGTATATAGATATATATATTTGTTTTTATTAGTATTATTAAATTTTAAACTTGGGTCATACCAGTCTACTAGCTTCTGCTGTTCGCTTGGGTACTTTTTGATTATAGCTAGCGCTCACAACAATTGGCTGATAGTTAACATCTAACTTAACGACATGCAGTGCAGCATGCACATTCCACCAAGAAACCATGATATTTTAGACTTTTATAGTGGATTTTCACTGAAGGTTCGCTATATCTCCACCAGGTGGCTATGACAGAATACTGCAATTCTATTGACTGAAAAAGTTCCCGCCCTTGGCTGTGATTGGTTGAAGTAAAGTGCATCCTAGCAGCAGTATTTTTAGTGCATTTTAATGATTATTTGACACCTTATCGTTCAATTGATTTCTGTTATTTCCCTGAGAAAATTATATTTATGGAATCAGTTAGCTATGATCTACTATGTCTGAAAAGCAAAATGAGTAATGAGAGGAAAAGAAAGACTTGTGTCTTGCCGTTGTCTACAACGCAGATAGAATTCCAAATCGGGCCAGTGTCGTTTCAACATTGGCAGCCGTCAGACCAACATTGTATCAACATCTCCACCGTCACGCCAATGTTGTCCCAAGTTGGAATGCTACGTGGGAAGTTGTTTAGTAATTTGCCAACGATGGCCTCGGGAATTCAAGGGCCCCAAGCTGAGGCAGCCATTTCTTGATTAGAAGCCATGGTCCCTAGGGTAATTCCCATAAAATAAATTGCGTCTGAGTCTGAGTCATACGGAGGCATTTTACTTACAAAATGAAGAAATCGATTGGTTGAAGAGTCACTAGGGGCTCAAAATCCGTGAGCCAGGTTTCATAATTACATGTTTTTTCGTCTTCGGTCGTTTCCCCAGTTCCTGGAAAAAATTGTAGTACATTGAAATACACAAGATAATAAGCAATATGGAATAAAGGTATTTTTCATATCTATATAATTTTAATTTCATTCTGCGTAGTAATAAAGATATGGATAAATAGGCCCACAGACAATAAGTATGAATTTTAAACCAAAATCAAAATAAGACATTCCTGTACTAGGGAAACCTACGGAGTCCAAGAACTCTTGATTGAACAGCAAAGCCCCATAAACAAGGGCAAAATTAGGATGGGGGGGGGGGGGGTATTACTGATGTCAAGTTTACAAATTTCTTAATCTAACGACTTCATCTGATATGCACACTGACGAAACAAGAATTAAAAAATCAGATGTAGCCCAACAGCATATTCTATATTAATATTAGTAAACTTTTAAAACACCTAATGAAACATGATACAAAATATTGGAAAGAAAATAACCACAGTTGTATCATTATGTAATATAGTTCGGTTGTATTTTTTTTATTGATGTACAAATGTAGGATATTTGTGTGTTTGTTCTTGTCCTTAGTCTTTAGGGAAAATCTTAGTTGATGAACATCAACTTAATAAACATCATCATGTTTTTAATATTGTTTTCCAACTTTTCAAAATAAATCTTAATAACTAGAAAGCCCAGTATACGAAGCATCAGGATAATTCATGCTGTATCATGCGATATACTACTGACGGCACCCATGAAATGAATTATTTCTTTGGACAAAATAATACTTAATGGCCCCTGCAATTGGAGATAATTGCATGACAACGTGTCAAGGTGGTGAAAATTGCAATTAGAGAAAGAATTATCCCTCAAGTGTCTCTAACTCTTTGAGTTGCCGAGTTATGAAAGAAAACAGTTCTACTTCTTTAGTACTGCATCTCCCACCCGGAGCATAGACGCACAATTTCGGGCTTACACGATAAATTACATCAGGCTTCTAATTATAAATTAGTATTATATATATCAATATATAAGCTGTTACTTAACACTGACCTGCAGAATGGTTGGCAAAGCAGATCAGAATCAGAAGAAAACAGAGATTTTTAGGCCACGCCATGGCACCAAGGCCTGGTCAAGCTCCTTCCACAGATTTGGTACTGAAATAATAAATAAACAATAACAATGTTGATTAACACATTAAAACATACCTTAAATCAATAAACATAAGTTTCGTATTCGTAAGAGACTGTAATAACATGGTGTGGACTGCAGGACTCATCCTCTCGTTATTACGTCTGCCTCTAACAGCTGGTCTTTAAATCAATATATTCCATACAAAGAAACTGAATTTTTAAACAATGTATTACTTTTCATTATGAATCAATCTGGGTACCCAAGGGGCACCTGAGGCTAGTTTGGGTGGGTTGTGTATGCATAACCATGGACTTTTGGGTGTCTTTGGGTTCATATTTCGACATATAATATGAATTTATTTGTCCTTTTCGTATTCCTAGTACCTTACAATTTATGCTGTTGAACTCCACAAGTCATATGAGACAGGCTAACTTAGGTTCAGTTGTACAGTAGGCCTAAGCAAATATACTGCCAAATAGTGCAAATACAAAACTCATAATTAAGATCTCTCTGTGAAATACTAAAGCAATAACCGCAATCGCTTTCTATTTTCTGTTGCAATTTATTTATCGTATTTGACAAGGTTAATTCAAGTGATATCTACTAGACTTTGAATTTTTACTGCATATATAAATTGCATCCACCGTCTTCACCCGACATTATATTGATGACAAAAGAGTATTTCATTGTCAATGACAGGGAAAAAAAACAAATTTGATGTAACTGGACCCCAGTACGACCCAGGTCAATGACCCTATTGCCATGGTTATGCTATAATGACTATATCAAGATACAATCTGTGAGGTGAATACACCTTGAATGAACTAGTACATCCAAGAATACACAATTCTATTCAATTCTTCAAATCAGAATTACAACGAATTTGGAAACGCCTTTTTCAAGACATACTTGCTTGAAACCCCGCTAGAGGTCACTCAACCCTTGAAAAGTAAGTACACTATCTTAAAAATGTTTATATTCCAATCACCCTGGTATAATATAGACCAATTCTCTCAGGTTCTCTTTTATACTATATTGCATTGCATCTATATTCCATTTGTCAAAAGCATGTTAAGCTTATACAGTTCAGACATAATGATGAGATGCTGCAGACGGTTGTTTGACGAAATTTCTCAGCAATCAGACGACTTGTTCATCTGATCATTTCGCAGCTTTACATGCATTTCATACGATATGACTATGGCCACAGATTGTGGATTTAAAAAATCATCTTGGTCTCCAATAAACCCTCATTTGATTAGCACCTTCACTAAAACCAACCATGTTTTCTGCTGAATGCTTCATTATTAGGCTATATAATTGAAGATTATTTATAATCATTGACATCCACTATTAAACACTATATCTATCAAAGGTCCAAAGTTTATAACATTACGCATATAATTTGTTTGCACTGAGGGGTTAAATTCTATTTGATTCCAAGCTTTTGGGGGTTAATGTACAGTTCAGGTATTGAGTATACAACTTCATACATCAAAATTTAAAACTCATATTACTTCACGCATTGTACTTCAAAAGTTCAGTGACCACGTATAAATAAAATACCCTACACAGAGTCACAAATCAGTAAGTCTGTTATATACAATTGAATAACATTCAGTTTGAAACAGTAGAACCCTGTTTTAAGATAACCTGACTATCATAATTCATAGACTATTTGGATTTGCAATATTTGTCATACAAAGTATACACTTTCTAATTGATGACATCTCGCAATAACAAATAATCCAAAGCTGGATATTTTGCTTCTATCTTTATCTTTTTTTTTTCAATTGCAATTTCTGAAGCAGACAGACAACATGATGATAAACCAAAAAATTACTTTTGGAAAAATAGCAAACAGTGGGTTGATCATGGATTGGAGTTCTTTATTGCTCATTACCTGATTGAAGAAAATGTGTATTTATATATACACCGTCATAACATCATTACATGACCAAATGTGCCACATGCGTTTTCCATGAGTTGGATAAATGCATGGTTTTTAGCTAATTATAATGAGGCGAAAACCATGCATTTTCCATGTGTTTATCCAAATGCATGGAAAACGCATGTGGCACATTTGGCCATGTATAAGACCACTTCTCAACTTAGAGCACCAAACTGTTATCAAACCTCTATTCTTGCCGAAGTACCAATGTGCACTTCAGTATTAAGACCACCCAACCAAAAGCTAGTAAATGTTACACGAAGGTGGTCTTAATGGCGAGGTTCCGCTAGATAATCGTATTGCAGCATCAGCGACGTTTTTGTAAGGAAGGTGGGCGACTTTTGTCGATAACAGGTTACCTCCTGTGAGGTAGATACCTGAACTGTCCTTGACTTTTTGATCTGACTGAAATTATTTTGGCAATTGTGAAATTGTTTCATATTTTGCAATCTTATAGTTCATGTACCATGTTATTGGTGAATTTTGAATCCCCATTGATAAAGAAAGAACAGGGTGCGGCATAAAAACTTGCACCATCAGCTACTGCTACCTCTTCTGTTATTATCTCAAGTGATAATCATCACATGCAGCTGCAGTCCTACACATGAAAGTAATTATAGTCCTACATTATCTTAATATATTTTATTGTTTCCTCACAAATTATTGATAATGTGGATCTAAATATAGCACAAGCACACTTATCACACCTTCAGGTCATTTTCACCTCGGCCTTGGCTTTACAAGCACTAGGTTTTGTCACTGATCATACAGATGTGTTACAGTCACCTTTGTTGACCTTTGCTACCAAAAACAGGACAAATAGATTCATTTTTAATAAGAAGGTAGACCATTGACACCTTTGAGGTGGAAAGTGCCATTTTGGATTCTGATCAATTTTCTGTCTTATTAACTGGCCCATAATCCTGAAAATCATGTGATTTTTTCCAGATTAGTTGTAGATTCAAAAAGTCCCTCTGGAATACCATTATATATCTCTGTTTTAACTTCATGACCTTGCTGGATCATAACTGAAACCAACCTTCTTATCATCTAATATCATAATATACATATGCATGTATTGAAAACACTGAATGAGGATTCCCTGCAAATATTATATTTTTGGTGGCTTCAGAGGTGTATTGACTAGGAAATCTCTAATTTGTAAACTTTTCTTCAACTAGAGACACCATGCAAGCAGACAGAAGTCTGACTTCTGTGACATGTGTCTCTCTGAACACGCCCTGTAGCATGCACTCTCTCAATAATCCAGACACTGATATTGTCTGACATTACAAGATCAAAAATATCACAATGACCAATTGCTTATACCCCTGACTGAATAACCTTATCCCGTCGTTTAGTGTAGTTCATATTGATTCCGTATAGCGAGATAGAGGCAGCAGAAGGATGGTAGGTTGGCGGCGGCAAAAAAGCAATGATTGTGGATCGAGAAGATTGTGTTGGGCTCCCACTGACGCACCCGCTATATAAAGACACCGTGGTAATTGGTCTTCATTTGACACTGCACCGCGGTCCTACAAACATCGCCTTTGGCTAGATGTTTCTGGCATTTTCATATTACTTCTAAGATCATATCTAAAGTACGGAAGCTAAAGAAATAAATTCATAAAAAAAAAGAATAGATATCTGGTGTTGTGTGAAGAATGCCAGCAGCACAGACTGTAGAGTGCTCCTTTGTCATACCATAAGGTTGTATTACAGTAATTTTAACCGCTAGATGACATACAGTAACTGGCTGCATGGTGTTGCCACCAGTTTATTCTCCCTTCAATCATTGCCCCAGTTTTTTTCACTTCTTTTGAGCAAGCGGGTGATTAAATCTGTGTAGGATAGATCTGAGCTATCAACGTTCCCAGAACTGTGAAAGGTCTACATCAGATATAAAAAGGTAATAAACGGATAATATATATTTGCCAACAATTATGTGCATTAAATTATAGCAGACATCTACGAGATTGAGTACATTCATTTTTACAATAATATTTTTCTCCTTCCATAAAAAAAAGTCATTATTTTATGTACAATTTTATATCAAAAGAGAATATAGCAGAATGAACATGCTAAATATTGATAATTGTATTATAAAATATAACGCAATGAAACCCAATCTGTAAGACTACCTAACTGATATGGTTTTAATATCCAGGTGGTCTTTATTTATTGTACTTATTAATACAGAGAATGAAATCAGTTTTTGGTTCAAGTGGTCTAATTAATATCGATTATGATATGTCACTGTTTTATATCATGAGTAAAGGGGCGTTCACACTGTCATACATATTTCAATCAGATGTACGGATACTCGTTGAATGCTCGTAATCCCTCCACATCACTCGTGAATATCGGTGGAGAGGGCAAAAATCTTTAAGCATGTTTAAAAATTTGGTGGATGTTCGACGAGTGAAATTGCTTAGCTTTTTACAGGGATCACACGGAAGTCGCTTGGAGAGTCGCTCGGCGAGTGGTTGGCAAGTGATCTACAGACGTCTGTGGTCACTCGCGAGCACTTGTGCTCACTCGCGAGCACTTGTGCTCACTTGCGGGCACACAGGAGAGGCTTTCCACTCATGTATAATCCCATCCACTCGTGGTCATTCTTGTACAGCTCGGGAGACGCTCGGGGGATGCTCTGGGAAGGCTCAGCGGACACCCGGGGAACGCTCTTGGAACATCGGCCTTCACTCTGGATTCTCTCTAGCCTGCCCATCGTTCTTCTGCCAAGTGGTCGATGGACTTTTCGCGGTAGCTCATCGAAATAATATGTGATTAACAGAGGCTGAGCTTGAGTTAGCACGAGTGAGCACGTATAGTCCCTCTTTGACGTCCGTGGTCGCTCGGCTCTCTTACCCGTGATAGTGTGAACGGGGCTTAAATCTGTCTGTACGAGAGTTCCTAGGTTCAAATTCGTAGTTGGACACTCTAGGTCTTTGCAAATGATACTTTTCTCAAATTCGCAAAATATTGCGAGTGAAAATGATTCAAATAGAATAGGATTTGCTACATGTACAGAAATTGTATAGCGATCAATTAGGTTTTATGTGGTTTGGTGCCACTTATGATGCTTGAAGTTAATCTGTATTGAATCTGCTTTTACTAGCATTTTATGAATCAGTCACAGTTTGACTTCTATTTTTTTTTTGGGGGGGGGGGGACCAGATAATCCTTTATGCAAAATGCCAGTTGGACCCACTTTATTGTAGCAGTCAATTTTTTTTACTTTTTTTATATCTTGTCTTTTCATGAAATATCTATTTCATGAAGTTATTATTTTATAACATAAATTATATCCCTCATGTATTCTGAAACATAAAATTGATTGACGCGGTCCATGGAAGTCTATGGCCAGTGAATTTTTTCCACGATCTTATAAAGCACTTTAGTATCATACAAAGCCAACATGACGTCAAGGGAGCTACAGGGTGTGTATCCAATGCTCGCTCCACTAAGCAAAAATGAATAGTTACATACTGGTAAACTATACTAAGATTTATAAAGAAATAATAAAAAATAAGTACAGAAAATGCATATGAATATGTATTGAAACTGTATTTACTAAATTATATATTCGTTATTAATGGCAGCATTAGTAGAAACTGTTTTGCGATTGGCCCATTAAATACAATTAAAATTTAATGAAGATATATATTTATTTATTGATGCTCCAAGGCAAGTACTTTCCACCAGTGCCACATAAGCAGTATGTTATGGGGTACAGTTGCAGAGGGGGCCCACAACATCTACCTAACAAAGGGGACCTTTTATTTGCCTCAGCATAAACACCAAGTACAATGCGCTATGAATTTAATATTTCTATTTTTGTTTTTTTTTCCACACTGCAAACCAAACTAATGCCACGAGGTATGTATTCCCAATGAGTTATTGGTCCAATTCATTTTATTTCTTTAAAACATTACTTATTCACAAAGCTGCCCATTTCATAAATACATTTTCATAGACAAAAATAAATATTGTAGTGTATTTCCCTATTTTATATTGAAAATCGATGGATATAATATTTATACACACAACATAAATATGGCACTTTCGTTCTTACATTGTACATTCAGCTCAGATAAATACACGTTTTTATCTTTGTGAGAACAAACACATACAATTTATTTCTTAGTCTGAGAATTTGCAGAACAGGACTTGGTTTTCCAAAGTTTTTCTTGCTTTTTCCCTATTCATATCTTTTATATTTTATATTTTCTCTAAGATTTTTATTTTCTCGGACTCACGAAGTCTATATAGATAAACATAATACTACCTTCGTGTTTTAGATTTATGATCCTAATAGGCATGCACACCCTTCAACTTCTTTATTAGTTTTCAATGTTTTGGTTGCTTTTATTGTTAATTGGTTGGCTGGTTGCTTGTACTCTTGCACTATTGCTTGACTGCATAACTTAACTTTGTAAATATTCGTATTAGATTGTAAAATGCATTACCCAGATAGCATTCAAAATCGTTTTGACGTCGGCGCGATTGACATGGTATCTGGGTATGAAATTAATCAGTGGATGGTAGCTTTATTAACATCTAATGAAAAGGCTAAATATTAAAACAATATCCCAGTGAGTTTTACAGAACAGATACACCCCGCCTTAAGACAACTTCTCAACTAGGAACCCCTGGAATTTGCACGTCCCAGATAGCCAATACCCATTTAAAATCATATAAACAATTCCATCCATGATTAACACTGCTTGCCATCTTTTCATTGTCCTTTTCTTACCAGCAATATCATAGGGTGGATGGACCTAATTCCAGGATGGACCCAATTCCAGCCACTTTTGATTATTTCCTTTCTCTCTGTTCCCATGGGTCAAATTGTGCCAAAATAGGCAAATTCTATTTTGTGAATGTTTTCTTGGGCATTGACATGTTTTGAGATTCTAAAAGGTTTAGATAAACGCCATTTTGCATTTAAATCTGTCTGTATTCCAGATGGCATTACAGAAGGAGACATTTCTGGTTTGTAACAGAATAGAAAGGCACCTAAACTTTTCTCAACTTGATAAACTCATGTAATAAATAGCAAAATTATAACAATCTGTGTTGCCTCATTAGTCAAATACACGCATAAACTTCTCAAATGGAAGCATTTCACTCCTATTTTCTTACAATGTTTTTAATATGATGAGATACAGATAAGTATGTCAAATGAACCTAATTCCAGCCTACCATGCCCTTATTTCAGCCAATAGGTGACCTAATTCCAGTCTACTAGGGGTCTTCAATCCAGCCATGGCTGGATGACCACTCGGTATGCTTTGTCTTAACATGTAAAAAATGGCTCCTGTGTTTTGGGGGTTAAAACCTGGATAGTGGCTAAATTCCTTGTTATTTAGGTATATGTCTTGCACACAAAGAATATATATTTGGGAATGAGATGATGAAATCGAAGCCAAATGTATATACACTTCAAATCTCCATAATCTTATAGATGTCATTGTGAAGTTTACAACAAAGTATGAATTCAAGGAAAGGGTTCAAAATCGCAAAATATTAGCAGTAGGCACCAATGGATAGTGATAGGTTATGTTAATATGTTAACTGACATCACCACATATACTTGTGCACCATCAATTCCCATTTCCATAGCACAGGAAAGTAGTTAAAGAGTACAGGAATTGTTTGCAAGAATATGGCTGGAATTTGGTACACCCTAGGCTGGAATTAAGACCGAAGGCTGGAATTTGGTCATTTTTTAAAGTTAATTTTTGACAGGTCTGATTTGAAGTTGTTTGGTATCAATGTAAATCAATATTTTTTATTCAATTATAAGCAAATGTGTTGCAAATAACATAAATATTCAATTCCAATCAATTAATTTCCCTAAGTATGTCCAGGAACTCCGTTAAATTTATGGAAGTTAAGGGCACTGTGATTTGGGGCTGGAGTTTGGTCCATCCACCCTACCAGAAATAGCAGATTGTCTCTCGATTATCAGCCGCCGGCTGTTGTTTTTATGTTATTTTCTGTCGAATATAAATAAAGTTTATTCTTATTCTTAGATATAGATATAATTCTGTGCATCTTGCAATTCTCCATACTTTGTTTGCATAAAAAATAAATATATAAATAAGCTATATGACATTGTACTTCAACAATATTTCAAGGTTATCAATTGTGACTACTCCCTGCCATTTAGACACGCATACTTTTTGACTGCACATGTTTTTCTTCATTTTGGTACATAAGAACGGCAGTCTTGTAACATATTAAAAAATAAATTTTCCCTTCCTACTTATCTACTTTATAATACGTGAGTCATGTTTTGAACCAGTAACTAATGTAAAAAAGTAAACAACTATATGTTTTTCAAATAACACCAGTCGCGTTATACTTTTAAAATGAAGAACAGTTTTGGTACTTTAAAATGTGCAGTAGACCCTAACATGAACAGTGTGGAAACAATATGCGCAGTACCACAATAAAAGCACCATCGATAATTATAATAACATTTTCCCAATTAAGGACACTTTAGTCTATCCTGCTATCAATGAGTTTATGATGTTTTTAGTGTTGAAACTGTGAAACATGGCTTAGGCCTATTCTAAGGAACATTTTTACTGTAAAATATAAAATATACAGATTAATTAATAGAATAATCGAGCTTAAAAGGACACTTCGTTATAACGGCGACTACGGTAATAATACTGAGCGTTCTTATTAGAGAGGTACCAGTGCATATGTGACTGACAGAGGATTAACCTACAACAAACAGTGGACAACAATTTGTAGGCATAGAACTATGAAGAATAACATCTTGCGCACAGCAAAAGATGTATTCAGGCATATATGTTAGGGTAAAATATGCTGCGGCAAGTACAAAACCCCACCCTTGGATCTAATGTGTAAAACGCTATGGACTGCAGCATTACACGCAATAACATTGTCAGCTAACTGCTAAGTTCCTGGCGAAGACTTTCAATGCGAAGTTGAAATGGTCACCATATTATACACTGTATCAGTTCATCACTATGTCTGCTCGTGTTTCTATGCGGCATATTCGGAACATTTTTTGATCGCACATACTGTGAGATATCTTGCACGGAAAAAAGTTAATAATGAAAAAGGGATTGGCAAGGAAAACATTACCTTAAACATGAGGTAATCACTGTAATAGCTTACGTAATGGGTATACATGAAGTGCAATAGGGTCACTGACCTTTCTTGGTAGCAGAGGTTCCTACAGTCCAATGCGAAATCCCATATGTGGTGGATTTTGACCTATTCTCCAGGGGTGTAGGCTCGTAAGCCTAAGGAAAGAAAGTTCAGACTAACTTGGATTCTGTATTTTGAGAGTTTAAGGGGACCATGGGTGGAAGTCATGTGTGACCATCATGCGCCAGGCTCATCAAGCCGTGCCAATATATTATGAACAAGACTAAAGAAACTGCATTCGACCAAGCATGACTGAGGAGTGTAGCGTTTTTTTGCTTTCTTTCGTATTTTAAAGTTTTTAGAAAAAAAAGTGTGTAATATGTGGCAGCTTGCACGCACATTGCAACTTAGTGAAGGACGGTGTGGTATCGAAAAGCCACTGATGCATATCACCATCTCACAATTAAGACCACCTCACAATTATATAAAACCAGTTATTATTACTCCAATATGGTCTTAGTGGCGACGTTCTGTGGCAGCGGGAGGGACGGGGGGGGGGGGGGGGTTGGACGCCCAAGGGGTAAAGAAATAGGACTTGGTAAGATATTCACACCAAAAATTGTTTTGGTTATCAATTCCGCATCACTGATTTTTAATGCTTTTGGCTTTCGATTTGTAAATCACATAATGTTTCCTTTCTAAATTGCAATTAGATGCAAGATTACATTTCCGTCTTAATGACGTCTTTTAAAAATGCAACTGGTCAATGAGCTCAAATTTCTAGTAGCAGAGGCAGACGCAATGATCAGATGATAAGGCATGACATCCACACCACGTTACGCATTCATCCCATTGGTGGAGTCTTTTAGTTGCCCCGCCATAGTCACTAAGCCCAGGCTGTCGGGGCACTTGCAAATGAAATCAATGTTTCGGTCTAATCTTTTGTGACTACTTCCTGTTGAAACTGGACTGAGAAAGATAAATTCGAACCTAGGACCTTCTGAGTCTAATGTCTTAATCCCTAGGCCACCCAGATGTTATTTAAAGAAAAAACTGAACGTAAATACGAAAGAAAGCTGAGGTTACAATGTTAGGAGCCATTATATAAAGCCCTTAATCTGTCGCCATTATAAACAGCATGAAATCAGTTATTATCTTAAATCATATTGAATGGAATTATCTCATTTGAGTCTTCTTTGATTCCAAGCCATTGGATTGATCTGTTCAGATGTGTGAACCAGAGATGAGATAATGGTGTAGCAACCTACCAACGTGGGCTGGATTCAAACCCAGGACCCAGTGGTTGGCAGGCCCGTGCGCTACCACTAAGCTAAAAATGCAGTGGTAAAAATGTCAATCATATAATATGGTGCATATGACTGGCGGTTGATTTAGTAAATACTTTTCGGCTCTATATCTACATGTATATGCCTTGGACTATAACTAATAGTGGATTTCCCATAAAGCATCTTGATATATACGTTATTTCCGCTAGGTGGCTACTGGCAGAATGCTGCAATCCTATTGGTTGCACAGCTTCCCGCCCTTGATTCTGATTTGTTGAAAGCAAAGGGACCCCAAGCAGCATTAATTACAGTGCATTTGATGCTTTGTGTAATGAATTTAGTTATTTTATTAGGTGAGTTGTTGCACTAAAAAGCAAATTGAGTGATAACAGAAGAAGGCAGACTATTGCAGTGTCGCAGTTTGAGGTTTTCTGTGGAAATAACTCTATTTCAGCAGCTTAGCCTGAGTTGTTACTTCTACATTTTTTTAGCATATATAATAACTGCATCATTGAAATTCATTTCCCAGAAACTCATGTAGGGCGTGTTCAGAAGGCGTCACCCAAGAAAGATTTCTTCTTTTAATTTTTCACATCTTTTTTTTTATTCTTCATGAATATTTCTTTCGTGCATCGTTGGTTCACCTTGCCTTGAACGTCACGTTCTTCCTAACACTTTATTACGCAACTCTTATGATTGATGGTAACATTGCTTTTTAATGCACATGTACATTATCGAATGTCCGTAAACAAGGGCATGTGCGTAATTACCCTATTCTACGTAGAGACTAAGATATTCGTAAAAACCGATGGATTGACGTTTAAAGATCATACAAATGGCGGGAGAGGGTGGCAGGGATATAAATATTGCAGGAAAGTGGGGGGGGGGGGGGGATAAGCTATTGGGTTGCATTATTGATCCACAATCCTCAGTAAATTATTAAGCGCAGTATCGCCATAATCTACACCATGGTGTATAACAGTATGATAGATTGTATTATAATGTCATAGTAAAAAATATCACTATATATTATAATCAATAGAGTGGACCATACATAATCTATGAGTGGACGAATCTTTTTGATTTTATGTCTTACTGCACTTATTATTTCATCATCCAACTAGATCATCAATACCTAAACTTAATTTGACGGAGGTTATGTTGCATTATAGCCTATTGACAGCTTTGTGGCAAACTGTCAACAATATCTAGGCCTAATTTTGGGCACAAAGAAAACAAAATTGATTTAATTTATTCAAGTTTCGTATATAAAATAATTTAATGTTCAGTTTCAAACTCCATGCTTTTAATTGTCTATTTGCAAGGCCATTTTTTCCACCAATCAGCTGCGAGTTTACAAGGAACTAGGCTCAACTAGCCAATCAGCGGTAATTAAGATGATTGGTTCGTGAACGACTGTTGACACCTCCGATAAAATTTACTCAATCTAAAAACCTTTTATATCAATTAAATCAAAATAATAAATACGATTTTCATTTACACCTAATGTTATATCAAGGTTCAGTCATAAACATATTTGTTGTTGAGCATATTAAATTGAGTAGTGTCATGTTTATACTCTGTTGCATTTTGTATTTTATTCTGAAATTAACTTATTCGTATTCATTTATAAATGAATATGACTATTGCTTAAAAAGCTTTAGCAATGGGCGTATACTTTAAGATAACTCTGTTTAGCAAATAAATAATGTTTTTATTTGTTATGGCGTGACTGGTGCATTGAAATAAACTAGGAAAAACAAACAAAAAAACATTATTTTAATATTTCCTAACAACGATTTTCGTTGAGATAAAATCTTAAATTTGATTTATAACTTTAGTTACATTTTATTTCTTTTTTATTTACAACCAATCATGACCATTGAACGTTACACAAATTATTTTACATTTACTGTAATTTTACATTTTAAATTGATGGAACTGTATAATTTCCAAATTATTGTTGCAATATCTTTCCCAGCATGTAGAGAATAAATAAAAAATAACACAAGATAATGAGTGGAAAAACGTACAGATGGCCTAGGCCATATTATTATTAACATGCATAATTGCCTTATGATATAATAATATGAGGCATATTATACTAAAGTGCTAACTGTAATTCACACCTCAAAGGAGACATATCTCGGCTGCTATTAAGCCAGTCCCTCTGAAGAATCCCAATTCAATTTTGTGTTAACATACCCACAAAATGAAATCAATTCAATTATAAGCAAAATATCTTTTCATCCTCCTTTGTCTAGCACGATATTTCTGATTGTGTATGCTCATTTGTGTAATTGCATTAATTTATTCAAACAATTGTGAGTAGCAAAATTAAACATTAACACATTTTTAAAGAGGAACTAATGGAAATTTGCAGGTTAATTTTAATAGTTCAATTAGCATTTTGCGCCACCTGCAGAAACGCTGGGGGTCGCCATTATTGCACACGGCACCATGACTGGTGACGTCACCTTTGTCCTAAGCACTCACACATACAAGGTGTTAATTGTAATTTTTTTAAACACAGCATGTTTGCAATGAGCAATTTGCATAAATTTATAAAAACTAATATGTATATTTGTTCCCTAGTTTCCACTATCTGAAGTATAGAATCCATGTTTAGCATTTATTTTAAATGGCCTGCACCATGTAAACTGGGAGATAAAAATTACAATTACAATTATGCCTGTAGAGGCCAGGATTTCCAATCAATACCAGGCTATATTCAATTTGCATGTCCTGTACAAAATTGCAATTCAAATTAAATATTTATATGTCCCATTCCTAACACTTGGTTTTGGAATTTACGCGAAACGTTTCCTACATTTAATTTAGTCCAGGCATATGGAAATGTGCATATGCCACTATCCTAAATTATAGTACATACATGTATGGACATAATACAGAATTATTAGAGTATAACTGTAGTCTTAGTGGCCGTTTTATTTTATTAAGGGCATAACCCTTCCCCTAAAGTCAGATCTGGGTACGGCCCTGGGCCGTTTCAAAACTTTAATATGCTGTTATAAATTTTCTGGAAATATGAATGGGATGTTCCCTCAAGTAATCTTCTCCGAGATCAGCAGAATGTATTAATTACCAAATTGTACTTAAAGGTTCAATTGTATGTCCTTTGCATTGCTGTAGATACATATAAAATATTAGGGGAGGGAGGTCTATGATAACATTCAAGCAGCTAAACATAAATAATTAAATTGAATATCATAAACATATTTTCTTCTAAAATTTGTAGATCCAAAACGCCATTTTTTAAAGGTTTTACATGGACACATAGATAGGTAGATAGATGGATAGATTTGGCAACATAATAAATAGTTATATTGAAATCTACAATGTATAATAAAAAGCTATAAAATCATTGCAGTTCAAATAAAACAAGAAATTATAAATAATAAATTTGATGTGCTGTTAAAAGGCTAAAAAAATACTCAATATTATTTATACTCAGTTTATTACATAACCAACTAATTGACACCCAAAATGACTGTTTCTCTGATAATTGGATTGTATCAAATTGTTCAATAGCAATTTACTTGACACTCAGTGAGAACCGTGTCTATTGACATGCTGTTATAAGCTCAAGTGCAATTACATTGGTCAAACAGTTGGATTGCAATGCAGGGCATAAGCTGGCCTGCCACTTTGGACAAGAGTGACATATTTCCGGCGAGTGCAAAACACCCGCAAGTGCAAAACACCCCGGGATAGTAAAAAATGGCGGCCTCCGTAGTTCACAACATGGGGCTAATAAATGCAGGATATTTCATTACCAGTGCACATATTCAATGCACCCAAGCTCACTTCTGAGAGGTAAAGTGCTCAAGGGGTTAGTTCCCCTTTAAGTTCCATACATTTTAACTATTAGCAGCTGATTAGGAGCCTAGAATGCACCACAGAGCACCTTAGATCCCAAACCAGGGGTCTATGGCAGCCTGCCACATTTGTGTGATACCTAGATAATTTAATAATTGAGCTTTAGTATCAGTATAATTCTAAAAAAACAGGCCATAAAAATCTATTTGAGGTCAATATAGCAACATATGAACCTCTTTTTAACCCTCAGTGAACGAAGTTCTAAAAGGGTTTGTGTTATCATCAATGGAACATCTACTGGAACAGGAACAGGATAAGGTGATTACTTCCTTGGAGACATCTGGGTCATAAGAAAGGACGAGTTCATCAGCTGGCTCATGTTGAGCGAAGTCGAACTGGCAGGAATGTTGTCACTGGCAGACAGCAAGGATCCCACTGAAGGAGGGTTCAAGGAAGAAGAACCAGGCACCACTGGAGAAGGTGTGCAGCAGAGAAGACACCCAATGAAGATGAAGGCCCCAGGTCCAGAAGACTGGTAGGTACCTGCAGGCTGGCCCATGGCAACTGAAGAAGAAGCTCCTGCAGGCTGGGTTGTTTTGTGAAATCTTGCAGGCTTCTCAAATCATATCGTCTTGCCATGGGACTCTTCCTTCCTCTGAGTTGACATAGTCCACCAAGTACAGTCGTTGTTATTTGGCACTCTGGGTAGCATAGTTCCCTCTGATCCTATGTGGTGGCATTTCAGCAATTTCTCCAACTTCTCGCCAAACCCCAGGATTGACCTCATGGGTGACTGGATCTTCGTGGTCAAGCATGTTGTTCTGGGTTGTCGGATATCTGATTCTCATGAGGTTGTGGAGGCAGCAGCATGCAAGGACTAAAGATTCCACAGTGTTGGTTTTCTGGGGCATAGTGGTTAGCAGACACCCAAACTTGATGCCAGGATAACAAAGGCATTCTCCACAATTTTTCTGGCTCTGGAGAATCTGTAATTGTAGATCCTCTGCTGTTTGGTCATGTTGCCCAGAGGCAGTGGTTTCATCAGCCAGGTTCTCAAAGGGAAGGCATCATCCCCAACGATGAAGTATGGTACAGGTTTGTTACCACCAGCAATAGATTCAGTTGGAGGTAATCCAATGGTCCCAACTTATAGAGCTCCTCCATCAGATCCAGAACCATTTGCTCCACAATCCACATAGATGAACTTGTAGTCTGCATCCACAAGAGCCATGAGTAAAATGGAATGGAAGCGTTTGTAGTTATAGTAGAGTGAACCTCCTTTTGGAGGACACCTGATGGCCACATGCTTCCCATCCATGGCACCAATACAATGGGGAAAGTTCCATCTTGCCTCAAACAGCTGTGCAACTTCTCTCCACTCTTCTGGTGTTGTTGGACAGGAGAAGACATCTTCAGCATACTCGGCTATGATGGCTTCACACACTTCAGGAATTATGTTGCTGATGGTGTTACGGGCCACTCTGAAACCATACATCAATGACTTGTAGCTGTTGCCAGATGCCAAATACCTCAGGGTGGTGGCAATCCTGGCTCCAAAGCTTTCCTCCAGAAGGTGTCTTGCTTGGTAATTCTAGGCCCAAATTTGGCAAGCAGCTCTTGGAACATGGCTTGCTGCATTCTCACAAAGTTCTTGTAGTGGGTTCCATCCACCATCAATAATTCATTCATCAAGCAATCGTTTTGGCCCATCTGAGGTCTTTGCAATAGCCATGGCCTCACCCAAAATCTCTTCCTTCTCCTTAATGACTGCTTGTCTTCTTTCTGCAGCTCTTCATCATGCATAATAGCCTGTGCAATAGTTGCTAGTTGCGCATTTAATTCCAAGCTGGCCTGACCCAATTTTACAATGGCTGTTGGTTATTCTACTGCATGTGCCATGGCCCTTTCTCTGTGGTAACAAGGAGCAGAATGAAGGCTACAGACGAGCAGCCACTTATATATTCACATGAATGTTAGTCCATTGGGCCTTCGGTCAGTTCGGCCCGACTGAAAGGACTCGTTTAACTGAGATGATTCGGCATACGAAAGAAGTCGGTTTGGTTCCCTATACATTAGCATTGAGGCCAAACGGACTCGGTTCTGGGTCCATTCGGTCTAAGAAGTGAGTCTAATCGGCTCTGACACGAATGTCCAGCCGCGGGTTCCCAAGTGGCGTTCGGCCGCCAAATAATACCCTGTCTGCTCTTAAACCCCCTGCCCCTCCCTGTATTGTTTCATTATACATTAAAAACTGATTCCTTTCATTTAGGATTGCACTTAAACAATAGCAATCGGATTTTATTTCATCATAAATTAAAAACCTTTGAAGATTTCACTTAAACCAGGAAGCCAAAACGTCTCAATTACAGGGGCCAAACCATCTGGTTTTGGTGGTCGATTTGGCCCCTATACAAATAAATATGGAGCTGAATGGACTCAGCTGAAAAGCCGAACTGACTCAGCTGGAAGGCCGAATCGACTTGTTTTGGTGGGGCCGAAACAGGCTCGAGGCTGAAACGACCTGCAACCATTCACATCTGCCCCTCCACCATGACAGCCGGCCTTCAAACGTAGTACACATAGTTCACGTAGTTAACTGGCCGGGTCCTTCCTTGTAACCTTCGCAGTCGTGATTGACACATGCTTGATAAGCCCCTCACATGTACAAGCCTGTGGGTCATACATAGTTGCTGTGGAGTCCCCCGTCTTAAACGTGATTTACCAGGCATCATCCGTTGGGTTTGGTATGTATCCTATGTGTGATCCGTCAGGTGTCCGTGATTCACACCTTGCTGCCACCAACTCACCCGTCGCCTTAAGCACCGCCCCTTTTTGCTTCCAACAACCATGGTGAAGTCGTCAAAATGGGGTATTACATAATTATACGGCTTCACCGGGAAAACCGGCTTTGTGAGAACCCCCCTATAGTCACATTGACATACCTTAGCTATGTTTTACAAAATTTCGAGCAGAACTCCAACACTGTCTCATGGCCGTAAGTACTACAGAATTTTCAAAATTTTCAAATACTATAAAATTTTCAAAATACTATAGAATTTTCAAAATTTTAAAGTAAAAAATGTCTGTTTCCAGAGCAGGACTCACAAATTACTGCACCTACATGCATATAAAACTTAATAAGAATATGTCTAAAATAGACATATGTCTAAAATAGAGATACCTTTTTTGGGTTTCATGACCATTTATGACAGATAATTTTATATAGTAAGGAAAATATGAAAATTCGGTACTCTTTCAAACCCTCATATCAATAAATCTATGATCATTACATGAGTGCCAATGCTATATCTAGATTATAGTACTTTCACTTTTAAGCTTTATTTTGACATTTGTTTCATCGTTCTTTTTTTTTTTTTATATGACAATGGAAAATCTGGAAACAATCCCATACTTAGCAATGACAGCCATAAATGTTGTACAATTCATGTGCATACAATTATTAAATATTTGATCATAGTATTGTCATGCTCAACCCATTCAACAGTTTTTGTTTATAATTAGCAATTTCATATTACTTTCACTTGACTCCAATACTTATTATTGTTTCTTCATATACACCTGTGAAATGTTCAGTTATAGATACTAATTTAAATGCCATAGATTTAATGCAAATCAGCAACCCAACAATTCAGTTACTGTTGAGGGGAATATGGCAATTAATAATATATAGTTTCTTCAGTTGCCAGCTAGCATGCAAAAAAAATTTAGACTTATAAAGGCATTGAAATGGGTGTGTTGAGTATCATTCCATACGAAATAAACCTTTAAGATTTGTATATATTTGTAATTAGACTTTATTTATTTAAATACAAGTAAATAAAGGTTAATTTTGTATGAAATTATTCCCAACATCTTTATATGGCATAACATTGTTGCTGAATTTCATATACATTCTTTTGGATCATTGCCACAGCCCATATATGACTATTTTGGACATATAAATGATACCCTTAGTTTTAAATTAGTTAATGGAACATGCTAATGTGTTGATAATTCTAGCGAATTGAATACTCCTTATTGTGCTCTTTGAAACAGAACAACTAAATTGCAGGAAAAGGATGGACAATACTTTTTATGCTCACTTGGCTGTTTAGTCTGAACAGAATGGAATGCTATATATATATATATATATATATATATATCAATTAACAAAATCGATTTTACAGTGAGATGGTGCTGGTTCAAAATGCTCTGATCTGGTGGAAGCAATGAATGAATTTTACCAAAATGTAAAGGTCACAAAAGAGCTATCTGTCAACACAGAGTATTTGAGGGTGACATGCCTGATTTGCTTACTGTTGTCTAATGTTAGCTATGAGAGTGGTACTCCATGTGATGATAAATCAAGGAGCAGCGGATGTCCCTCCTCCCTCCTCCCTCCTCCCCCCTCCCCGCCAAACTTTTTTGGTCCTTTTTTTGAGAAGTACCATCCGTGGTCTGACCACTCCCAGACTATTTCCAAAAATTAGCTTTTTTTTTTACATGACTATGAAAGTGGGGAGCTCAATTCCTCCTTGTTCGAACCATGGAATCAAAACACAACTAACTTAAGGGTCGTTCAGCCAATCAGACATGGCGATTCAAGACGCACCCTCTGAACAGCAAGATGGCGTTGCAACTGACTTGTTTTTGGTGAACCGCAAGTTTTTTAAGTGTGGCATGTTTGTGCTCTCTGTTACATTGATAATATATTAAGTGCCCCACTCCACTGGAGCACCCTCCCTTGTTCAGATGATTGTGTCACCCATGATCATTCTTCATGCTGAATACTCTAGGTATCCAGAAAATGCATGGATTCTTAAAAAAGAAATGTATGGATTCTTAGTGAAGGTGAAGAAGAAAAATCAACTGATGAAAAAACAACAACATTTTCAACAATGTGGACAGCGCATAAACCACATTAAATGTTAACTCTATTTTCATGCTGCCTTAAATTTAGCTTTCCGCTCTCTTCTGACAGTGGCAGATTACATATTAGCAGCCAGTCGGCGCCCAAATGATAGACGCACGAGATCTTGCAGTTATGAGTTGAAACCAGAAACGTCACAAAACGTACACAAATCCTCGCTTTCGATCCAGAAAAAGGTAAAGCACAGTAAGTTTACAGGAACCAGCTCGATATTTGCGTGCCGTCGTTACAACAGAATCGTGATGATGTCATAGAAACTCATCTTTCACAGAGTGATTGAACCTCGTTTCCAACGTCGCAATCGCTTTACACAAATGAATAGGATCTATTCTTAGTCTTAGGTTGGAGCCGGGTAGCGATTTCCGCAACTATTACGTAATACTACGGGTTCACTATGGCAAAACCGGCTCGTGTGACAGTGGCTTTAGGTAAAGAAAGAAAGAAAGCAAATGGACCTCGTTTCCAACGTAACAATATCTCTGCACAAATGAATAGGATCTATTCCTAATCTTATACTTAGAGGAAGAGAAAGACAGAAAGAGAAAGAAAGATTGGACCTCGTTTCCAACGTAACAATCGCTCTGTACAAATTAATAGGATATCTTCTTAGTCTAAGAAAGCTAACCAGGTCCAATGTTGCTTAACTGCGGTGATCGGACGATAACCGGTGTGCTCTCACTCTGACCACAGCTAGCCAAGACTTGAAATGTCCGAGAAATAAATCTAAAATTTGGAAAAGATACAGCACTTAGTATTACCAGGCGGTCACCCATCCAAGTACAAACCAGGCCCAATATTAAATGGTTTCAGGGGGTCAATCAACACAACCTCCCATGGGTCTCCTGGGGCCTCCAAACAGCATTAACCTACTAGAGTCAAGGGCGTTGCACTGCCCAGCAGCTCGCGCATATAATAATTGTATAGAAAAAGCCTCTGCTAGTAAAACTGTGCATTGTATTTATTGTCATACCTTCGCCATCCATTGATCAAAACTTACATAAATCGGATATGTCATAGATATGTAGTCCTACACACTTCTACAATTGTATGCTGCTACAATTTTATAAAATCTGCATTGAAATGGGCAAGTTAAAAGCTGGTTCAGACGTAAAAATAATAAATTTTTTTCTTTGTTTGTTTATTATCCCATTATTACAAAAATCTAGGTTTGAATTTGAAAGTTCATTATCTCAGTAGTTCGTAACTTTCTTAATTCTAGGCTCAATAGGTTTAACAAAAATTAGCGTCAAACATTGGCCACCAGCTGCGGTTAATATTCTTATTCCCACTGGATAACAGTAGATAGCTAAAAAGGGATGACACTAATTAGGATTTAATACTAAAATTATGCCAAATATACCATAAAATAGCCCAGAAGCTATACTATTAGTCTATGGCTTTGCTGGTCAATATCTTTTATTACCCCGGTCATGTGTTGTATAGCGTTACAAAATAATATTTTTTCGTTAAGGGTGTGAAAAATTGACAGTGACCAGACTCGAATTCACAATCTTCTGAACCAAAGTCAAATGGCTTATACACTGGGCCATGCGGCCATGTTTTGTATGACATTACAAAATGATATAAGATTGTGAGTTCGAGTCATACACTTGTTTAATTTTCATCGATTAGGAAAGGAAACATGATGATAATTAGATGGCAGTGAAACAACACCAGGATGTATTTTTCCCAGAGGTGAAAATTATATCCTTATAACACTTTCATTTTTCTTTCTGAATGACTTACTTTCATATTTACTGACACGAATACATTGACCATGATATTTCGACAAGTTCAAACAGATTTACCTATTCCACGGAATCTCGAACAAATGGCATTCTTGGGAAGCTTTTGTTTCAGCTGTTTGTTTTTAGCTTTTTCGGCAGTCGAAATATTCCTTACTTTTCTGGAACAAGAACAGCATAAATTTCGTTCGAATTGCAGGGAGTAGCCAAGAGATTCATCCGAAGTCAATTTTTTTGTTTTTCTTTGAAGTTCCAGTAGACTTACCGTGACAGATAAACACCCTTAGGGTGACTGAGTGTTTGCACTCAAACAAACAGGGATTTTATTCACGAGTGTATGCTGTCAAAATTGAGAATACAGTGGGATCACAAATTAAGATCACCACAGAGAATCACAGAATTGGGCTTACTGTAATACGCAGGTATATTCTTAATCATGTAACTTTTAACATTTTAACCACTTCGTTTTATCCAGAAAAGTTGCTTAAAATGGAGGTAGTTTTTGTTATGGGTGATCTTGATTGTGGGGTTCCACTGTAAAAGGATATCACCACTTATACTAGTTGGCTTCCTGAAAAAAAAAAGAACTCTTCAGTCTACACTGTACTACCTTGTTACTAAGACCACCATTGGTGCAAAATGTATTTGTTCTTATATATATATAATCTTTATTTATACACCATTGGTACAAAGTTTGAGTCATATAATTATATCACATTAAAAAATTTACAAACGAATAAATTAATTTAATCATTGTAAGCAAAGAGTATTTGAAAGTTCAATAGTCTCATGTCTAGTAAGAATTGAATCAAACAGTCCATCCCTCAAATTTGCCAATTCTGATATAGTATGGGAAGTCCTGCAATCATCCAACATTTCACAATGCTGCTCACACTCCTTCATGATTTGTCGTACACAGAAATACACACTCTGATCACGGAAAGATTCAGGGACTAGTTGGGTTTCCTTGCTTGCAAATCTCAGACTTTTTGCAAAGCTAGTATTTTGTAATGTCACAGCATATAGTTAAGAGTATTTGTCTTAATCAAATATGTTAATAGTGGAAGGTTCGCGGAAGGTTCGCTATATGTAGATATATGACAGAATGCTGTTATTCTATTGGCTAAAAAAGTTCCCTCTCTTGATTGTGATTGGCTGCAACAAAGTACATCCTAGCAGCAGTATTTATAGTGAATTTTAATGTATATTTCACATTTTATCATTTAATTGATTTCCGTTTTTTCCCTGACAAAATTATATTTATGGAATCAGTTAGTTATGATCTACTATGTCTGAAAAGCTAAACAAGTAATAAGAAGAGATGACAGACTTATGTCATTCTGAATTCAGGGCTGCTCCGTGAAAAGACTATTGCATGGTTTATGACAAATGTGAGCATAAATTAAAACCAAAATCCTATGGTCTTAAATGTGAGCCGTGGTGAGGGGATCTTAATAGTGAGGTGATCTTAAGAATGAGTTTAAATTCGAACTGATGGGAAGGGTGGCTTTGTGGGAATATAGAACAAAATTCGAAATGCAAGCCTTGCAGTTTTGCAGTTCTGTCATGAGCAGAATAAGGAAACCCGCTATATGTAGTCACGCCCATAAATACCTGGATATAGGAAAGTATGTAATATTAGCATACAACCCGGAAATATTCACTCCCAAATCTTGTAATAACTTCATATGCACACTCTTGATGCAGAAATTTAGATTTTTTTTCCAAGGCAGAGTCTGTTTCATAGCTCAGCAGCACCTCTGAAGTGCAAGTTTAATCGGTCGTACTGGTGAGGTGGTCTTACTAGTGAGGTGCATGATAAAAAAACGTTTCAGCAACAACAGCAAAAATGTATAATAAAATCAGAAAAACAGAAATTCTGGGACTGTAATGGAGAGTTATCGAAGTAAAATTCCCAAATATTCCGTTTTTGGAAAATAGCTTATAATTTTAATCTAAGAGACTAAAATATTCAGAAAAACCATGTAGCGTATTCCTTTTGTCTTTATTCATAGCATTTGCAATGGGTACACTAGTTACTTTAGACCCGCAGACAGGCATGATAAAATACATAATAGTAGAATCCAAGAGCCTGGAGCTCTGGCAGCATTAGTCTCTCAGCCTAATGTTAATCAAATTGCAGTTTGACATCATGACATTTTTGGTGTCCACTTACACTGGAGTCAATGGGACTTATCCTGGGCCGACCGACAGAATGCGGAGGAGCAAGAGGCCCAGTGGGACCTCAAGGACTTCAGCATCATAAATAATTCTATATTAATAACAACAGGATACATCCTGATTGGTTCCTGTGCTGAGAAAAGCGATACAACATCAGATTCCATAAGATATGGTCGACTCGAGTCAGATGTAGCGACCTATCCCTGGTCGTAGTCATCTTACACCTACCACCACTGAAATAAACATAAAGATTGATAAATGTAAGAAATTTATTATATCATAAATAGGTATGTGCAATATAAATGCACCTCTTCAACAAAAAAAATGACAAACAAGCTTAACTCTCAACTTATGCACCAGATGGTGCTGCAGGTACAATGCTTTGAGTAGCCAGCTATTGTCAGACAGTTACGTTTAGTGGCAGGTAGCACGGTAGGCAGAAGTTGTTTAGCTTTGGCCGTTTTTAATGGATCTAACTGTATCAATATGAAATCACATAGTCAGGGCCTGGGAGTCTACCGTTGCGACTCAATTCTTCCACGTTTTGTTCTCAGGGCCTCAAGATCATATGGCAAACAGTATTCTAGGCGACTTGAATTCTAAAGCTTAGCTAATATAACAACAGAGGTAATGGTTGTTGCAAATACAGCAAATCTAATCAAACACAATACATCTCCCTAAAGACGACTTTGCATTAGAATAATTCCTCACAAACATTAGAAACCTACAATTTGCAACAATATTGTTTGAGGATCATTTTACAGATATCCAGAGCATTATGTGTCTTTGGTGATCCTTTCGATGAGTCGCTAAAACGAAAGACAACATTATTCATCTTATGAAATGAATTTCCATATAGCTCCAATGCACTCAAAAATTTTAATAATACAGAAGGGTGAGAAAAGCCAAAAAGAAATAGCGTATGACTTTGCTAATATTTGTTCGACGCAAAAAACCAGTGGCTCAGTTCTTAAGATCTGGACTGAAAGAGGTGCCTTATATGTTTAACGCCCTCAAGTCGAAGTATTTTGCACTTAAGCACTTCCCATCTGAATATGAATGGAACATCAGGGGGAATGAGATTAAAACATGATTTTGATTTTTGCGTGATTTATTTTTAATGACCACTGTTTTTTATTTTACAAAAGATGACAGACCTAATTAATGAACAATAAGTAGTCTAAAAAGTAGGTGCAAAAAAAGTGAAGTACGAAATAAACGGCATCGGCCAGGTGACTTGTATATCATCAATATTTCAATAATATTTGTTTTCGTATAATTTTGCTAACATTTTGATGACTTTATAATAATTCAACTAACTGACAAGCACCTGTATTGAATGCTAGAAACTTAACAAATACTCTTATTTCAACGTTTGGTTGTATGTTGAAGTAAAAGAATAGCAACTAATTTGATACAAATTGACATTATTATGAAGCCAATTACGTACACGATATATAAATGAAGCTTTAAACAGGAGATCATAGACAGATGATGCTTCCTAATTTAAACTTATGGCTTCAATAATTAAAAGCCAATAACAGCAACAACCTAATTTGTTTTATCTATGGAGTTCTTGGGTTCAAGTAGTAACGCGGATGTGGCTGGTGTCCCATCATCGCAATTCCGTTATGTTGCAAATGAAGCTTTAAAAAATCGTGTCAATTCTGTAAATTTCTTGATTTTGGCTTTTGTTGAAAGTTTACCCTGAGGTTACCCACCATATTTACATGAACACAATTTTTTAGATATGTACACAAGCTCCTGTGAGGTTTTTTTCACGGAACAAATTTACAGCGCAAGGCTGAACAGCAGCATGAGAAATTTAAAGAATAAATATAAAAATCACACCAATAAAAAAAGACGAATTTCATAATTGACAGCCTGTTCTTTTTTGTTTGTGTCTCCCCCTCCCATTTTTTACCATTTTCTAATTCAAATAAAGTAGAATTAGAACTTCCTTCCAACCTTGGCAGCATACTTTTGAGGTCAACACAACACATGCACCACCTAAACTGACAACAGTACGTGTATAGTTCTAATCACTAAAGGGGCGTTCACACTGTCACGTACAAGACCTACTTATGATAAATTCTTTCCATTATTTTACGTGGAGTAATCGTAGATCGCTCGCCGGACATCCGTCAAACGTTCGCCAAACGTCCGTCATCAGGCCTCGATGAGGCATCCATGAGGCACTCTTATTAGATCGCTGGTAGATCGCCCTTGCGAGTGTTTCAAGGATGGGCTAGGATGGGTACGGAAAACAACGGTTTTACGAGTGGACGCGAGTGAATGGCAAGTATATACAGATGGACTGTGGCTTCGTATGGCTACATATGGCTACGAACGTACGTGGAATGCTCACCGAGTGACTCCCGAGCAAGTTGCGTAACAAATATAAACAATTTACTTGTAGAACTTCCGTCAAAGCTTTAAGCATGTTTAAAAAATTGTTCCTCTCTTCACGTGAGTGGTCAAACGCGACCAGGAGTGATCTACGAATTAGCGCGATTACACGTGACTACAGATAAATCAATTTGATGACGTTCGTCTTTTTGTTCCTTGCTTTACAATGTCCAGGGTCGATCATTGTTTTGTTAGATCTTAAGGGCTATTACCCATAACATAATACAAACCAAATTCGAGGAGGTTCCATCACCAATTAAACAAGAAGTGATAGCCAAATATGGAGTGATCACTTGAAGGCAACCAAATAAAGGTGTTACACATAATGGTACAACATTTCACCCCATCATAGGGGTAATTACCCATGGCAAAAACTGAAGTGGACATGATGGTGACACCCTGTAGAATGCACAAGCCAACTTTGGTAAACATCCCATCACCCAAACAGAATTTTTAGCTTTTCTCCCTATCATGGGGTATACATATGTAATACCTCAGAACAGATAACCCCAAACCAAATTTGGTGAAGATTTGATAACCCAAACGGAAGATATTACCGACAGAAATTTAACAGCAGTTATAGCATTTTACCCCATTATGAGGCTAATTCATTCAAGGCAACCATAAAAATCAAGAATCTCAATTCTAAATAACTCCTCTTGCTTCACTCATGAATTAATAACCATGCTCTCACCAAAATATCACATCCCTAGAGTAAGTATTTCTTCCATAGGAAGCTCAACACTGACGCTACCTCATCGGTTAGACATAATAGACCAGCTAAAAAGAAATTGAGCATCACCGACGTACAACAACTTCAAGAAATAATCTAGATTTATTTGATTGTTTATCGATTTTTTTAAATAGAAATTGTCCTCACAAAGGAAATATATCAAATTGCATTTTGTTCATAATTCTATTAATAAGCAGTTATTTCTGTAATTTCTCATGAGAAATTACAGAAATGCCATTAATGCTAACTGTGCTAAGCTAATGCACACAACTGCTTATTAATATAATTATGAACAAAATGCAATTAGATAAAACTAAATGAATTTTTAAATAAGAATGCAATTTAAAATAATAACATCTTAAGTTGATCATAAAATCATACAAAAAGCTGCTAATAAATAGCCCTTTGCAATGGCAATTTGATATCTTTCCTAACTATCTTCAGATGAAAGAATCTGATGTAATTTTTTTACCAAATCATTGTTTTGATTACTAAATTAACAAATTAAGGTTTCTTGTGGCATTCCATTTAAGAAATTTAACAGAAAAACAAATATATTTAAGACTGCAATTTTGTTGCCTACGACCAGGAATCTTGAAAGTTCAAACATTTTAATTGTTATGCCTTACTTGCCAAGTGCCATGGTTATATCCCTGAAACTGGTTTTTCTTTTTTCCACACTGTTTTTATTTTCTGGAAAAAACAAATACTGACAAAGCTTTTATCAACGAGGGGTTCGCTGAAGTACATTTTAGTTCCTATAAAAACGGCGTGTCTAACTGAGCCTAGACAAAGTTAGACAACTTCTGCTATATAATGCTACTCGCTACTAAACGGAACTGGCTGGCTATAGCTGACTACTAAAAGCCGGATCTAAAAGTACAGCACCACCATCTGGTAATTGTCTGTTGTACACACATATTTCTGATATATTAGATAAATTTCTTACATTCACCAAGGCTTATATTTTTTTCAGTGATAAACTAGGAGTAGACAGTAATGGCTGACTTTAGCTACAATCAGGAATAGCTCGCTGCAGCTGTTTAGGGTCAACCATATTTTATGGAACTCACTGTAGTCTTTTTCCAATATCCATGTGTCCTAATTGCAGGGGTCATACTTATTTAAAATATATACAACTTGTGACATTTGAGATTTATTTAATATTCATATATCATGCAATAAATAAAGACATAATTTAGTTATTTACATAGTCTTAATTGTAGGTTTTCATTATTTGTCAATGATTGTTAAATTCTAAATATCTATCAATCCAATTCAATCGTCCCCCTAAATCAAGACAGCAGTTTACTCAGAATTGACTGATCCTAAAAATCAAATCCATCATGTGAAGAAATAAGTGAAACAAAAAAAAAAAAAAGAAGAAGCAATGACGTTAGTAAAAGTAACTTTTTTTAAAAGAAAAAAACAAGCTTGGATACAGCGTGATAGTCATCCATCAAGCCAAATGCATTTAGACAGCATGGCATGGTTGGCTGGCTGAAACGTTAGAGGTCATTGGACAAAATGTAGAAGGTTGACTGCTTTTTTACTACTTTTTTACTACTTCTTTGCTGCATCACAGTCCTGCAAAGAAATGGTCACGTGTGCTTGTTTTTCTGCAACTTTTTTCACACTGCAAAACTGCAGTCCGGGTGAGATGCTGTTTTGTCAGCTAATCGGACAGGTAAACAAATGAGGATAGAATAATAAGAAAAGCTTTGCGTCTGCAGCATAATCATATTATATGACCGCAAGAGTCACAAAATGGGAAGCAAACATGGTCATGATTTTTGAATTATCAGACAGATCACTGTTCGACCATCTAAGCTGTAAGCTGAGCTGTTTAGGATTGTTTGGGATGAAAGAAAGGTGAAGTTGTCCTGAACAAACTTGCATAATATATATTGTCCTTTTTAATTGATGAGCCAAGCAACTTGTGAGAATGCTTGCAAATTCAGACCGAGGCTGATATCTGCATTGGTAAAATTAAGTTATTTGAATTGAAAGTTTACTTAGAAAAAAAGGCAAAGTTGCTGTCCTCTATATACACAATACTTCAATTTTTTAAATCAACCAGTTTCTAACCAAAGAGAGTGAGAGTGAGTGTGATTATGTTTAAGGATATTTAATTTTATAAATATTTGTATTTTTCATTGGAAATCTAAATGGGCAGAACTAGAATGCAATTGTTACCACTCTTACCATAAGGAGTGTCTATTCAGGACACACCGATATGTTTTCATCTCTCACCTGTGCTAAGTGTTTTCGTTGACCACTTCGGCGGGCAACTATTGCAACGAATTGCGTCCTAATTTCTTCTTCCGGCAGCCATTGGTTTAACCGGCATACGCATGGCAAGTGGGTCATTACGATGCATTGTGGGAGCATGGTGACTATGAAATACGGAACATGAGGAGCGGCATTGTTTTTTCAGTATGCTTAGCAACACCACTCGTGTCATGGTGTTAGATGTTTCAAACTTTTTGTACCACGTTAGATGTTTCATTAGCACATTAGGTGTTTCACTATGCTCAGTAACACCACTGATGTCATAGTGTTAGCTGTTAAAATCTTTCTGTAGCACCTTAGATGTTCCAGTGGCACGTTAAATGTTTCACTGGCATGTTACATGTTTCAGTATGCATAAAGTAACACCACTTGTGTAAACGGCATCATGTTTTTATGCTGCTTTTCACTTTATGCATATCTTCACTTACCATTAAGTATTACACCATTAAGTATTACACCATTAAGTATTACACACTTTGTTTTATTAAACATTATAACTCTCTTTTTCAATACCATTATTTCTTTCCTGCACTAGTTCCACTTTCAATGGCTTAATGCCATATTTATTGCATACATATATCCAAGAATGTTTCTGATACACATATACCTTGTATCATTTGTATTACTTCTTATACATTTCAGTCACTATTTAATAAATACCTTTTGGTACATAATAAATTTTTAAAATATGTTTCTTCGTCATCATTCCTCCCTTTCCCCACTCCCCCACCTCTCTTCCGCAAACACCACCTTCTTCCATTACCTCGGGTCCACTTTTAGTTTGAAGTGTTTGGAGCGGCTTGTGCTTGAGCAAAAACATTCCCAGTGCAAAAGCTAGTTTTAATGGCATATTGTAGTTACAGCACTGACATCGCACGTGCATGGTCCTTTAATTGTGAAAATTAAATCAGAGTTGAGAGCTTCATTAATTTAAATTTGTCAGATTACCGCAGATGAGATAATATTTGAGATTATCTTACCAATTGAAAGTCAATTGGTAACTGGCTGCATCATGGCGTCAATTATTAAATTGTTTGCACGAATATATGATTGCATCTTGAGTGAGATTGACAACTCTCTCTAATTGTATTTAAATTACAAAATAAAATAAAGAGAATTTTATAACCAAGGGAGACAATAAAGATTCGTTAGGGTGTGCACAAACTTTTCCCGCCACTGCATGTATGCATTCTAGGACACCACAAATATATTGATTTTTGTATATAGTACCGTGTCCTGAAAATGTACTGCTTGGACTCGTTACATTTTGATACTCAAAATATGTTATGGTAAATATATGTTATTGCATAACTAAGTTTTTTGGCTAGGTTGTGTGGGCGTTTTCCTTTTTTTTTTAGCTATCTTTTGATTCCATGACAGCCAGCATTCACATATGATGCATACCTTTTTGAAAACTTATCTCCATAAATCAAACGATTTTTATTTATTTATTTTTTGGCTATCATTTTAATATTTTATTTGAAAGACGTCATAACATGGCTTCGCTGATCGAAACTAAAAATATGTATTAGCTTTTGCTAAATTAAAAAAATGAAACTATTATAAAATAAAAAGGCAATGGAAATATAGTGACCTTTAAGGTGAATTCAAAGATGCTTATGGCAAAAAAACTAAATATCACCACTCCTATTCGAAATTGCGCCAATGCCCGATTTAGAACAGGAGAGTTGTCAAAAGAAATGGCAGAACATTGAAATGACTGTAATTAATATGAAGATAAAGATTGTATCATAAATTTAATCAGGAACTGAAGACTGCACCTGCCCTGAAGTTTAAAAGTGTTTAAGGTCTAACCACTAGCCACTCAGTTGAAAAACAAGACTCGCTTCAGACTACAGAACAATAACTTTAGTAATATGTCTTTCCAATTTTGAAAGCTCATACAGAACATTAACTCATACCATGAAATCGAACCCAGGACCTTTGGGCAGCTAAAGAAAGCCTTTACCATTGTACCACAGAATAAGCCAAGCAAACAAAATAGTTCTAGTCCTATTAATAAAAATTGCAAAACAGTTGTGCTTGCTGCACTCTTTCACACGTACAACATAACACACCATGCAAAAGAAATATCCTACATTGGCATTTACAGTTGACTTGCTTTCCATAGAATAAGTTAGATCATATACATTTACCTTTACTCAAACTCCCTGACTACAGTCTGAATAGAGAATACAGTATATTGTATAACCTCGCCTTAAATCTTAAGACAAACTCACTTTTAACACAACCTCACGATAAAGACCACATTTCTCAAATTGCATTCTTAAATTGTGCAGAATAGTGCATATTACCTCACAATTGAGGCCACCTCTGTCACCAAAATGATACTTTAAAACCAACAGGTTTCGAATCACTGTGGTCTTAATAGTTAAGTTCCACGGTATTTTCCGTCTATTTTGCCTATTTTTCACTAGTATTGACAATCGTTACATGTAACCCCTAAGTAAGACCAATGAACTTTCGATGAACTTTCGTACCAGAGGGTTAACAAAATTGTTAACATTCTAATGTGAGTGTCGATAATACCCGCCCTGTCGATAATACCCTTCGTTACCTACCAATTAGATAACCTACCTCACTATAGAAACTTAGATGTTCCATGGCTGTTTTATTGTTGGTTCACAAAGTTGTACTTCATGAGCTCATTGGAGAATTAAATGCTTTTTATTGAAGTTGGCTAAATTGTCTCTTATCGCAAAATGTAAATATAAATTGTTCATTGCTAACCAGAATCCTTCTGCGTTGCTTTTTCTTTTTTCAATCACGTCTCACTCTTTCCAAGACTTTTTCCCATTTTGTAGTGAAGTAAATCAATCTAAAATGTCTACAATTTTTCTGTCCCATATAAATGAATCATATGAAAAATTAATATTTGCCAACTTGGAAGTTTCTGTCCAAACAAGTGCACTCTGCGAATAACTTAAGTCCTAAAGAGCTAATAATGAGCGAATGAATAAATACAAACAAATCTATTTAAATCTAATGGCCAGTGTGCTAAAATTAAATTGTACAATATATATATATATATATATTTGAAAAAGAAAAATTAAAAAAATTAATAAATGCCTAATAATAAATAGATAAATTACATAACATAAGTACAATATCCATATTCATTTCCAATGCCATAACAAAGGCAGACATAATGATGCGATAAAGCTAGGAGTCCACCCCAAGTTTTTAAAACATTCACCTTGCTTATGGGGTATTTTACATATTCCAGGACAGACTAAACAGGATATTAAGTGCATACTTTTCACAATAGATGTTTTTGTTGCCACCATAGACTGCCCCTTTGCCACCATATTTCAACTAAATAATTCTGATTTCGCACAAGGATCCGCAACCCTGTCATTATGAAAATTAATAAAAGCTATCTTTCAAATGTGAAGTGTTATATACCTATACCATGATAATATTATCTGTAAAAAAAAAATATTCGATGCATTTTTGTTTAGAACAAATATAGCTCTAGGTTGGTTTTCAGCTGTGTCACAGGCATTAGCTGGCGAATTAAAACAAGCTCAAATTTATGTTTGATCAAAATTGTTGTTTAACATTTATCTTGATGCAAACCTTGACAAGAGGGGATTTGACTCTGACAAGAAGACCTGACTGTACCAATATGATTCGGTCAAAAGTAAATAACCCATAGAAGATATTCCTCAAGGTGACCAGTGAACATTAGGTAAATATTATTTTTATTTATTTTGTTTGTCATCTTGTCGAAGATCACAGACTGTGAAGCAGTCCATGCAAATAGACTACGAATAATCAAATTTCTTTATAATTGAAAATACATTAAACATATATGGAGACATTTTTTTACAATTAAAAAATAAGAAGAAGACAAAAACAGATCTACGCATCTAGAATCTCATCAAAGAACAAATTTTCCAATAATACATCAACAAAGTAACATTTAATAATTGACAAGGATCACCCCTAGCGCCACAATTAAAATCATTATTAGTACATGGCCAAATGTGCCAAGTGCGTTTTCCATGAGAAGGTAAAAACGCATGGAAAATGCATGGTTTCTGCCTAATTAAATTGAGGTGAAAAACATGTGTTTTCCATGCGTTTAATCAAATGCATGGAAAACGCACGTAGCGCATTTGGCCATTTAGCACCCCAAAGCCATGGCCTGGGCCAGAATAAAACAATAAGAGTATAATCTTGTGTACATATTTTAGCAGATGTTACTATGATTTACAGTGGTAGTATAATCGCATGGTAGTATAATACAGGATACATTATACAAATTGACAATAAACATATTGGGTTCAGTGGTACAAAACAATTACACAATGGTTACATGTGAGATATGAAGATATGTACACCCAAACATGTCAATTTAATGAGGCCGATAGGGTGTACATATCAATATTTATTGTCAATTTGTTCTTTCATTTTTAATGGATAACGATTCATTTAAAAAAAGTTCTCCGTCTACAATTAATCATGTTGGTTAAGAACTAAGCTTTCACCAAACGTTTGAATTTTGAAAATCGGATAAAAATTGACGAAGTTATTAAATAAAACATACTAGTAATTAGTCAGATCGCCAGCGTGGCGCTGGGAACGCTGCGTCAGGCGTGGGTGGCTAACTGTTGTACATGAGGATTTGTACAACGGCGTACATAGTGGTAAATTCACTGGTGAGTGGTACAAATCACACTATTTACAATGTACATTTCATAGTGCTCACCATGTTACATCACCCTCTCAGGTAACATAGACGTTCCTTCAGAACAGTGGACAGTGCATTTTATTGGGTCGATTTTTCACTTCTTTTTTTCTGGTCTTATTTTATTTTCATTTTTGTACACGTGTATTTATCCAGGTATTTTTACCAGTGCATAAATTGGTTCAGTTTCTTTAGATAAGAGTAGCTTTTTAAATTGCTCAATTTTGTCTAGGAATAAAAATATCATAAAACTTGCACATGTAGCAACAAAAATTTCAGTGAAATAACAAGTTTAATCTTATATTGAATAAGTCAATAATGGAAATAGCTATAAGTAATTGATGAATTAATTTTTTTGTTTGTTTTCCAAATTAAAAGTTATATTTAATAAATCATAAATTATATTTATTGTTTGGTCAGTAAACCTGAAAAAGCAAAAAAATTACAAGTGTTGCCAAACGTTCTAAACGGCGAGCCGATCTTAACGGTAAGGTAAAAAATCTAGCTTTGTAAATCAGATTCTTTTATATTTAATCAGAATTTTCAAAAGAATCATGTTGTATTCAAATAAATCATGTTTTGAGTTGTAAACAAGAAAAGCTCTCTTTAAAAAAGAGACCTGTATCAGAATTGGGTAATCTGTAGTCTAAACATGCAAACAATAAAAATGAATTGTCAATTTCCGAGAAATCAGACTAACATGGATGAGTCCATTGATGTTGGAGGGGGAACTGTTAAGATTTAATAGATACCTTGGTACAATAAAACCAGGCACTTTTGACATATGGTCCTCAATTCAAAGTTGCTTCATTTTATTCAAGGAAGAAAAATGTGCCATAGTTAGGTTATCTAAGCCATTTTCAAGGATGTGAAGATCAGTGATCTGGCCACAGCTTAAATGTACACAAACAACAGTGATGTCACGGCTAATTTACACAAACCTCAGAAGATTATTTGTAAAACCAATCTTAGTAAGTATCCTATCTCTAGGAGTTCTGCTAATTATAGGATATGTTATAGGATATGTTATGGATTGAGATTCTGATACAAAAATCTAGTTTTCAACTGAATAAACTTGTTGAATTTAAAATAGTCGAAGAGAAAATCAAAATATATTTTCTAAGTTATTGCTTGATTGGTTTAAATCATGATTTAAATCATTGCTTGATTGCTTGATTAAAATCTGCCAACCCTTGGTTGACAAATACATAACACCCAACGCAAAATTGACCGAAATGCACTTGAAGTTTATATCAGTAAGCATGGAAACCGGTTTAAATTACTTTATGTTACAAATCATACAACTGCATCATGGTATTACTGGCGGATCCAGCCCTGCCTCTACAGGGGGGGGGGGGGCAGCCTCTACAGGGGGGGGGGGGGTCTCTACCGGGGGGGGGGGCAAAAGCGGCTCCTGTCGGTCATTTCATTTTAGAAAACGTATAGTAATTAAGGCTGCTAGGGGGATGGCCCCAATGCCTGGATCCGCCAGTGACTGGTATGAAAGTCTCAGTTTTTTCCCAAGACTGAAATATGGGAAAAACTCTAAGCACTAGTTCACATACAGGCAGGTCAGATATTTTTTTGACTAAACCAAATTAACTGAATGCATGACTGGTATATACACAAAAGCGAAGGCTAATAAAAATCTCATAAATTTGCAGCAGCTGGCTGCTCAAGCATGTTGAAATGTTTTTTTATATGAGGGAAGGGTGGATAAGGAAATAATATCAAATATGACCACACCCAAACAGTGGTAAAATAATATATATTTTCTGGACTATTGTATTATATCGCTTCTTTTTACGGATTGGCTCTTCAAACTTTTCAACCCTTTCTGATGAGCCACTGAAAAGTTTCGTGGTCAAAAGTATGCAGGATAATAAAACCCTATCTCTCTCAGTAATAGTTTTAATTGTGTTAAACAGAGATGTAAACAGTGGCGACCAGTGAAAATACATTGTAATTTGTTTAATGAACTAATCATTGCTTATTGCAAACTGGGTAAATACAAGTAATGTTACTCAATTATTAAAGATGCCAAGTTTGGTCAGGCTTGAAGGTTTTGTAAAACCTGATGGCCTTCCACCTCTCCCACAGTAATCTTCACCACACCTCACTGGTTTATTACGAAAAACAACTTATTATACAACCTCGTACAAGTACACTACTCACAAAATAGTCGGGATAGTTATGCATAATTTTCTGAAAGTATATTTTAGTTAAAACAAAAAAGCTATCATCTACAATAATTTATTAACACATAATTAAATAAAATTAGTGGCCACGGCCACTCCCTAAAATGTAAACAGTGTTGTAAAAGTTTCATATAACTTGAGAACACACACAATTGAAGTATTACCTAGCAATTCTAATAACTTAAAAATACCTAAATGGACTAAAACAAATTTACAGCAAACTGCACACATAACATATCTGTTTCGATTTAACAATCTGACTTTAATAAGTTTAAAGTTTTCTATAACTTTAATTAATTGAGAACAAACAAAACTTAAGTATTATCTAGCAATTCTAACACTTAAAATTTCCTAATTGGGTTTAACAAATTTACAGCCAATGTCAAAGGTTTATGAACAGCAATATGAATAATCCTTGTTACAAGCAAGTGCACAGAACATGCATGCTTTCAGTACCATGGTACCAATAGGATTTTCCAATATGGTCAGTAGATAGCAGACTAAAATTGTTAGTTGACAGCTTTCCTCCAGACTTCTGACCAGCCGTAGAGTGCCAAGCTGCTGCTTGAGAATTTGTTTAAGTATCAGCTTGCTCTGTTATGGATCTGTAATCATTTGCATGGCTTGTATAATAATAATTTTATTTTTTTGGTTTAGTATGTTGAAGCAACTGTGAGCTTCAAGAATTGTCACAGTAACCAGGATAGCTATCTTTAGCATTAAGCCAGTGCTGGACTTAGACTGAGTAGGGTCCAGGGCTTTATTTCAAACAAGAAGAAACATGAAGTGTCCCTGCAAGACAAAGCTTGTGCGTAAAAATGACTTCAAGTGCTCGTGGATCTATCCCTCTGCAAATCTCTGTGCATTTTATTTTTACCACATGCTTAATGCATTTCTCATATTTTCATATTCAAACTTTGGCCTTGAAAATCACAACATTTTTTTGTTGACGGTTGACCAGAAAGCACTAAAGCCTAGTTACCCAAATGCAAATTAAAATGTAAATGGGAATGACCTTTTGACTTGGCCTCATTGGTTACACACCTAATAATCTGAGTGAGGACCCAGATTCATAATACACTCAAATACTGTTACAGTTGACATGTATTACTTCATGATGTGAAACTGGCCTTCATGTGCAGGGGTGCAGATCCTGGGGGTGCGGGGGGATGTAACCCCCCCCCCGTCCCCCCTACGAAGCAAATGGGCAGATTTCATCACGTTCCCCCAAGAAAAATTAAAAACCTGCGCCCATAGTCAATATGTTGTAAATAGCACACAACTTAACATTTTTATATGCAGCTAGAACAAGGTTGTAGCTGAAATATTATGAAGTCATTATTCACAATTACAGGGTACGTAGTACAGGACTTCTGTCCTCGCCCCAAGGATCCATGCCATAAAGCATATCATTGGTATCAATTATAATTCGAAACCATATAATTTATCATGAAACTTACATTTCAGGATGCCTGTATGATCAGGCTGCATCTAGCCTTTATGATCAAATTTTATTATTATTATTTTTTTTTTTTAGAAAGGGCCCCCTTGGATATTAGGGCCTGGGGCCATGGCCCTGCTGGCCCCTAAGTAAATCCGGCACTGCATTAAGCCATGAATTTTGAAATGAAGTTTTGCCTCCAGGCATGCTTACTGTCCATTCATTCTATCTCAATATCTATGCACTACCAACTAATAAAGAAAATGTTTGATTAACATTTTGACAACATATTTAATTTAATTTAATTAGTTTAAGACTTCACCACAGCAAATCTGCATCAAAATTGTGATAAAATGAGAGTCCATGCTTTATACAATATAGCAGTTAGGTAAAGGAAATATTACACTAATTAATATAATATTAAATTGAATATTATTGTGTTCTGGAAGGCAAGGGGCACACATACGGTTACCTATCAGTTTTTGATTAAATTGAAATACCAATTTATATAATTACCCAAAATGGGTAAGTTGCTAAAAAAAATATATAGATAAAATAGGAATATAGGAGTCACTTGACAGGTGGCAGCACCTATCAGTACATGCTGTACGCCATCTATGGATATTTTCGCAAGCCTGAGATAGAGCAAGTTTGCTAATGACAGTAATGTACCCCTCATGTTTTTCGTTTGGTCAGTTAATTAGCATTGTATGTTACTGGACTATTCACTGTATACATGTATAAATATATATATATATATATTGCACTGGCGTTCTATATCAATTGCATAAAACCAGCAACAAGCCATTCATTTCCATATATACCTATAATATTTTATTATGCATTATTTACATTTAACAATAGAGCAATGAAACGTAGCAATAAAAACAATATCATCATTTTATATTACAGATATACAATATAGATATATATATGTATATAAAAATATTTTTTCATCTAACATCTTTGTATGTATACATAGCAGGATGAAAAATACAATAAATAAATATATATATATAAATATATGTACATCAGAGTTATACAAAGAACAAGACACATTTTAACAAAAATAACAGCAACTGAAACAACCAACTAACATCTATACACTTGCATCTAAAGCATATTGTCCGGGGTGGATTGAGAAAATAATCCAGGTGGGGGGGGGGGGGGGACTAATGAAACATTTGCACTAAGCACTGCATAGCTGACAGACTTTCCCATGGTATAATTTCTTGTATTTCCATCACCATTGAGTTTTACTTGGGGACACAACATGTCCTGAAAAGTTTAGCAACATATTACTCTGAGCATAAAAGTACTCTGAGAAATTATATTATATCAGAACATGTGTGCCTCACTATATTGATATCGTTCAAGTCAGAAAATCGGAATTATATAACATGATTAGTAGTTAAGCTAATAACCTCATTTTCTGTGTTATATATACTGTATCTTTCTATTTGATACACCAAACTTGTCTGCATGTCTGAAATAAAGGTGATGATAATTCCACACAACTGAAGAGCATGTCATCGTCACAATCTTTCCATTTCTTTCATGCAGTTTCTGTATTTGTTTTCCATATTAACAACTTGTATGTAAAGTTTCATTTCGATTCGTATTTAATTAGACAAGTTGTGAAACTTCTGCATGATTATCACAAATATAAAATAAAATTCAAAATTCAGAGGTTCGTTTGTTTTTAGAATTAAAATGTCTTGGACTGATTACATATTGCTGCCAATTTGCATACGGTGTACCATTTTGTTCCAAACTTACAGACTTACATAGAATAAAATGTCATAGCAGCTTTCAGTGCATCACTGTCTGCACTCCTCTGCGAGGTCAAGGCCCCTTCACACATAGCCGGATCAGACGCCGGAGTAAAATTTCTTTCAATCCGGGGTGGTCCGGGAACAAAAGCTGGAAATCTCAACAAAAGAAATGTTTGGCGATGTGTACACGATGGCAATTCGGTGTCAACAAGGAGCAACAATGATCCTTACACGGATAAATACAGTTGCTACACGGATATGTACGGTTGAAACACGGCGGTGCAGGGCGGTGCCCGGTGCAACAAGGAGAGGTTGTTTCCGGAGGTAACACGACTGTCCCAGAAGAGTGCGGAGTGAACCGGATTTTACACGGTGCCTTTGCAGATATAACCGGTCTTTACACGATCCTAATACGGAGTTAACCGGTGTTCACACAGATAGCTCTGAAATTGGTATTTAAACAGCCTGCGGCCCAATGTCCATCATTCCGTTTTGGGCTACCATACTGCAAGGGTGTTGCTGCGACTACAGAAGAATTGGCTATGTCTTTATTATCACATCAAGAGAGGGTGGAATTGGATATAAAGTTCCTGGACATGCAAGTGCAGCTACTTACTGCTGCAAAGGAAATACTTCTGCATCAAGAAGAACAAAAACTGCAAGAAGATGCAGAGAGGACTGAAGTAATGAAGATGAAGTACAAAATTCTGGTGCTGCAAGAAGAAGAAGAAGGCGAATGTGGGTGCGACCTTGGCTTCTAAGAAGACCTCTTTATGGGCAGTATGAAAAACTGATGGCTGAATTGACTGCAGAAGATGTGGGTGACTTCAAGAATTTCATGAGGATGGAGCCTGACTTACTTCATAAAGTTCTTGCCAGAGTGGGACCTAGGATTACAAAGCAGGATACATTTTGGAGGAGGGCCCTTGAACCTGGATTGAAACTGGCTATCACTTTGTGCTATTTAGGTACAGGCAACAGCTACATGTCTCTTCAGTATGGATTTAGGGTAGCCTTCAATACCATTTCTATCCTTGTCATCGAAGTCTGCCAGGCCATCATAGACAAGTACTCAGCAGAAGTGATGCATTGTCCTGTAACCCCAGAAGCCTGGAAAGAAGTTGCCAATGGATTCTACAACAGATGGAACTTCCTCCACTGTGTCGGCACCATTGATGGGAAGCATGTTGCCATCAAATTTCCAAGGAAGTCAGGATCTCTTTTCTACAACTACAAGGGATTTTTCTCTGTTGTCCTACTGGCTGTAGTTGATGCTGAATAAAAGTTCCTCTATGTTGACATTGGTGCCAGTGGATCAGGCTCAGATGCTGGAGTGTTTAGTCAGACAGAATTGAAGGAAGCTCGAGAAAGTGGGAACATTGGATTACCTGAACCAGATAACCTGCCTAATGATGACCAACCAGTGCTTTACTTCATAGTTGGGGATGATGCCTTTGGTCGGCAGACTTGGATGATGAAGCCTCTGCCTCACAGGAACATGAGCATGGAAGACCGAATCTTCAACTACAGACTTTCTAGAGCTAGACGGGTGGTAGAGAATGCCTTTGGACTTTGGGCTGCTAGGTTCAGGTGTCTCCTAACAACAATGCCTCAAAGTGCTGAAAGAGTGTGCACCAGAACTCTTGCTTGCTGTGTGTTGCACAACCTACTGAGGCTGAAGTATCCAACTGCTGAAGTTAATGCTGTGGACCAGGAAAATGCAGAAACCCATGAGATCATCCCAGGTGCATGGAGGGAGAATGCCAATCTGCCAGACATGGGAGATGTGTACAGAGGCAACGGCAACAGAGCAGCCAAGGAAATGCGGCAATACTTGGTCAAGTATGTTAACTCAGAAGCTGGGAGTGTACCATGGCAACAAGACAAGATTTGAAAACAACACGAATGATGTAAGTTTAAATATTTAATTATTAAGAAACTTCAGACATCTGCAGCACACAAGTGCACAAAATACATAGCATTTAATTATTGTCATGCAAAAGTATAAAATACAGTTGACATTGTTACTAATAACATGTAACAAAACTTGCACAAGTGTATAATACAAGTACCTCTGTAACTTTAAATGTACCAAAACTATCATTTAAAAGTTCATTGTTCTTTTGCAGCTGATAATTACTCCGTTGTGGTAGTTAGAGGCGTGGGCACCAAAAAAGAGAAGTTCTGGTCATCACCACCAATAATCCCCCCCCCCCACACTAGTGTTCAGCAAGTAGCTGGTCAGAGCCACATCATGAGGCCTGCTGCAGTCAAGTGGTGAAAGGGAAGGACGACCGTGTATAGGACCTGCAGTCCACCATGCCTGACTTATGATACTAGAAGTTGATGCAGTCACCACAGGAGGAGTTGGGATCCGTGCAGGCAAAGGCGAAGGGGCAGATGACAGGTTCACCTGGGGCGAAGGGCCGGACAAAGGAGCGAACATCTGCAAAGAAGGGCCAGACGAAGGAGCGAACATCTGCGAAGAAGGGCTGGATGAATGAGCGAAAATCTGCGAGAAGGGCCGGACGAACTGACTGTAGTAGCAGGAGCAGGGAGGATGAACTGCTGATAATGAGGGGCAGGAGATACGAACGGATGATAGTGCTGTTGCTGTTGCTCCTGCAACTGGCACTTGCAATGATACGCCTGCTTGAACTGCATATGGTGATGCAACGCTTGGGCCTGGTAATCCGACCAAGGGTCTGTGTCCATCTGCATGACCTCGTGGAAAATCATGTCGGTAAAACATCTCTTCGACAAGCTGGCTGAGTCATTTGGCATCATCTTGCTCTGCATATCCCGCTGGAGATCGGTGGCTTTTTCAATCAGCTGGAAATAGGAAAGAACACAACATTAGAGTAAGTCACATGGCAACTGCAACAGCATGTGCATTATTGACAATGTAATGAAAGAGACACATCACCATACAATGAGCACTGGAAGTGCCAAGAAACAAAGCTACCACTTTCTACTATGGAAAAGCTACAACTTTAAACTGCAAGATTACAATTACATTATCCTGATTATCATCACAACTGAAGCAGTATACTTACTTGTCTGACAGCTTGTGTTGTAAATCCACCTCCACCTCCACTAGCTGCATGAGTGGATGCATCAGAGTCCTGCTGAGGCTGCTGCTGATGATGAACAGGTTCCTGATGATGTCTGGACGTCTTCTTGCTTGGAGGAGGGGCCCCCTTGCTCCTGCTGCTGCTGCTGCCCTTGAAAGGCCCACCCTTGGACCTGCTGGTATCCGAATCCCTGCCATCATCTGATGTATCCACAATGACCTCTGCATCAGTAGTGTCATCATCGTCACTGGTACCTCTGTTGCTGGTGGACCCGCTTTTAGCTAATAAGCTGTGGGAAAGCTGACAACCTTTCTTCCTTTTCCCAGCATCAACCCTCTTGTCTTGATGTGCTTCTCAAGATAGCCAAAATTCTCCATAATCCAATTGTCCCGGTCTGTGAGGATTCTGGCCGCCCCACCAGAAGGCTTCTTTGTTGGATCAGTCAGCTTCCGCACTGATGTGCGCATGGACTATATCCAAGTCTTCAGCTGCTGGGCTGTACAAGAAAGCTCCTTCGTCTTCTGGTCTATTATTATGGATTTCAGGTCAATCCGCTTGTACTCTGCAAGACGTCGGTTGTACAGCATCTCCTGCGCACGGTACCAGTCAACAACATCTTGTTCCTGCTCTTCTGTCAGGTTCAGAGGTTCCTTTTTCTGCCTCTTTGATTTTGGTGCAGGTGGCGGTAGAGCTGCAGCAGCAGTTATTGCAGCTTCAGCAGGTACATCATCAGCAGGTACATCTGGCCCAGGTAAATCGGGCATGATTTGCAGAGTCTGTGGTCTTGAAACCGAAGAGGTTGTACTGGCTGAATTATCTTCAACAGCAGGTGTAGGTGTAGGTTCCACTTGGACAACAGTCTTCTTAGGACCCCTCCCTTTTCCTCTCCTAGGTGGCATGGTGGTTATTCAAAGCAACGGCAGTAGTAGCAAGGCTTTGCTAGAGTTCACTTATTAATCCTTGTACTCTCCGGCTTAAATGGCGGTGAAATGTTATGCCCGGTTGATGCCAGACTTAGCCGGAGATAACACGAAGTATTCTGGAGTCAATACGGAGATTCCCAGAGATCGGCGGAGTCTACTGGGAGTCCACAAGGATCAATATGGATTAAATTACTCCGGGAGCTCCAGCATGAAAAAATTAACATGTTTAATTTTTCCCTCGGAGTCCCACGGTGGTCCTGGATCGCCCCGGACAATGCCGGAAATAAACAGGATGTCTACACAGTATTACCCGGAGTATGCCAGGACGCTCCAGCGTCTGATCAGGCTATGTGTGAAGGGGGCTTCAGCACAATGTTGCTTGCAACTCCCTCTCCTTTCTCCCTATCGACAGTTGAAATCATAAAGATATGCCAACCAGCTGGGCGTTAGGTGTAAATAGTGCAAAGCACGACACACCCCTGTCACAGAATTTAATTCAAAAATTTTGCATTGAAATAATAATAAGAATAATAAAAATAATACCAAAATCAAAAGTCTTCAAGTTGACTTCAACTATGGTAATAGGTGAGGGCTATTAATAACATAAAAACAAACAATAGTCCATCTGACAAGGTACTTGACAGTACCATCCACAATTTCATGGCGCAATATCTTCTCAACTTCATACATATGTCCTGAAAAGAAACAAGAAGAAAACGTAAAACATCAGAAAAAATTCACAGCCATTGACTTTCTGATGTCATCATTATTTCTACACAACACGAAAAATTAACCTTTTAACCTCTTCTCTTACCGTTTTGCCAGTTTCTTTTTCATCTTTAATGGCATTCTTAAATCTGAAAAGAGAAGATTAAATCAGCTATGAGCATGCTTGTAATCAATTGGTATGAATTGTCACATTATTACATTTTTTTTATGATGGCTGTGAATTTTTTAACCATCTATTGTCGCTTATATTGTCTGATCAGCAGCTGATATACACAATACAATTCAAATATATCTTAGATTACACAAGAATTTGGTCATTTTTCTAGTGTTGCCTGACATCACAATTTGCTGCAATTGTCCAACATATAGATATTGTGTTGTAGTGTTTATTTCATTCATGAGGGGTTGTTTCTCGCTTCCGTGATGAGGCCCGGGTGGACCTGTTGACCGCCAGAAGTCAAACTGGTTCTGGTGTTGCCTCATTATATGCAAGGGACACAGCCTGAGTCTTTCTCGCATCACATCATCATACATACATCACAGACCTCTCTTCATCCTATCTCCTATGATCCCTCTGCTATGATCATCTCTCTGCTAGCCTTTCCCCCTTCTCTGATTCTCTCTGCCTTTGCTCCTTCTCTCTCTTGGCCTTCCCTCTTTCTGGCCTGTTGTTTACCTGATCCTACTTATATTAGCCAAATTGTAACCAATTGTAGCAATTCTGGGCTATTTTAGGGTCGTTTTGCATTGTTGCACCTAGCGACTTTCCTTCTACTCAGTCCTGGGGCCCATTTCACTGAACTAAACTGTCTTGCACAGTCCTAGTGTTCATGCACTAAACTAAACTGTCTTGCACAGTCCTTGTGTTCATGCACTGAACTAAACTGTCTTGCACAGTCCTAGACAATCTTGCTAGGTGCATGACTATGGCACAATAGATAGATAGATAGATAGATAGATAGATATGTCAGGAAAGTGCAGCCCTCTAAGGCAAGTTCTTGCCACTAACGAGGGTTGATATTTGATATTGAAACCTAACAAATTTTAATAATTTGAGTGTTTCCCACATTAAAATACAAACCAAGCAGACTATAGGACTGGTGGCTTAACTAGCTCCGTTAAGTCATTTCACGCTAAAAAGTTGATCAGTGATCCAATCATGCCTCTCGTACACGTGTCTATTTCCGGTTCCTGCGCGCAAACCACGCTGCATCACAGTTTCAAAGACTTTCAGGAGGAGAGAGGGAACGCAGGGCATGCTTGGTTTGCATTTTAATTGCGGAGGCAATGTTCGGGTCGCACTTACCATTTTGTAGGGTTTTAGGAGATGTACTATTCAATTCAAGCGCCATTTGCCTCAATTGTCTATCTGGACACTAATAACTATGCAATGACCTCAGGAGAGCCCGCGTCTGCCTGGGTGTTGCAGAGTGTCTACATGCCACACATTAGGACCGAGAGGGTGACAGTTCTGTTTGAGCCAATGTCTGAGATAGTGGTCCCCTAGGTGTCTACCTGTATCTTAGCCATGCTGCAGCTCCTTATTCAATCTGAGTTAAGCAAAGCTTCAACATAAGCAAAGACATGCTTAACAATATAAGTGGACCTGAATTATCATCATTTACGTGGGACTTACAGTTTCATAAGTACCAAAGTCACCTGGCAGTCCGCAAGTCATCTATGGTCTCAACATATCGCTCATCCCATATCATGGGTTGTTTTGACCTATGTCAGCACTTTCAATTTTCTGTTTTTCATCAATCCACTGAATGACAGAATCTGTTACATGTACCCCTAACAAAAAATAAACAACAATTTCAAGTGTTAAATGTCATGGGTTCATATTAATTAGGAAATCTCATAGTTCAAATAAGAAACCTTAAAGTTTTCTAATATTGTTCCATAGTTATCTGGAGTGCAGGACGAGGATATTAATCCTGTATTCTCTCCCATGAGAGATGCTTCCACTTTTGAGCTTTGTTTAGCTGTACAAATGTTGAGGTATCTGAATAATAACAAAAAACATCTCACTGTAAATTTATACTTGTGCACTACAAGCAGACTATCTATTCTAAATTAAACTCAATACCATAGAAGGGAACCATTTCATAATTTTAAAAATCACTGAGGGCTGTTCCACTTAAACTGTGTGAGAGGGGTTACGTGGACAATTTTTGGATGGCTCTCTGCCAGTTTTTGGTCTCCTCGAAGACCCCCAACCAACCCCCCTCCCACAAGCAGAAATGCAACAAGGCATCCATAAGCAAATCCCAGCTGTCATCTCTTTGCGAATTTCGGAGATTTTCCACAGCTATGACAATGACCTTTCCATTCACTCACCATGCATCTACAAGACCAAAACCTTCCAGACCCCTGGGATTCAGCAAATTCTGAAATAAGGAAAGTTTGTCTATACAACTATTGCAAAAACAAAACTAGACTACGGCTCTCACGACCAGTTAACAGTTTAAACAATATATGACATTTATGGATGCCTCAGCCTAACAATTAATTTCAACAAGAACACAACATTTATCGACATAGAGCCCTGATGTGTCATGTTGAGTGGAGTCGAACTGGCAGGAATGTTGTCACTGCCAGACAGCAAGGATCCCACTGAAGGAGGGTTCAAGGAAGAAGAACCAGGCACCACAGGAGAAGGTGCAGCAGAGAAGACACCCAATGAAGATGAAGGCCCAGGTCCAGAAGACAGGTAGGTACCTGCAGGCTGGAACGTGGCAACTGAAGAAGCTCCTGCAGGCTGTAAAGAAGCTGAAGCAGACGGCTGTGTAGACATCGTCTGCAAGGTAGTCCATTGTTTCTCAGAAGTAGCCTGCTGGAACTGGCTGAACATCGGCTGAACGTCGGCTGAACATCTGGGCCTGCTGCTGCTAATGGAGCTGCTGCTGCTGCTGAATGATAAACTGCTGCTGTTGCTGCTGCTGTTGCTGCTTGTTCCTCCTGACTTGCGCCTTCATGCTGCAGGAAGAACAACATCAGCTGGGCTTCGACATCATCATATGATTCTCAGAGTCTATCTGCAGGAGAAGGAGGAGGAGGAGGCGATGGTGTTCATGTGCTGGTCATTCCTTGCAATGGTCTGCTGAGCAGTCTGGACTATGTCAAATAATTTGGAGCTTGTTGCAGAAGAACGATCACCAGTATTCTTCCTCTTCTTGAAGGGACCACCCTTGGTTGTCCCTGGGAAAACTGGACATCAACTTCTTCAACTTCTTCCAGTTCTTCAGGCCCAGAATCTAGCTGCCCTGCACTGGAGCTGTCATCAAAGTTAGGCAGTTGCTTCTTGCTCTTTGCAATCTTCTTCTTTTGGTTGACAGCTTGACAAGACCACACCCTGGAGATGTGTTGCTCAAGGAACCCAAAGTTGGTGATAATCCACTTCTTCTCTGTCGGATTTCTCTTGGCTGTACCAGAAGGGCCCTGCTTGATGAGCTTCCCAGCACTGGTTCTGATAGACTCAAACCAGGTCTTCTCCTTCTCTACGTCAAAGTCTGGATCACTGTCGCTGTCATCCATGTCAACATCAGAAAACTTGGCAGAAGATTTGGCAGTGGACTTGGCAGAAGACTTGGCAGGATACTTGGCAGAAGACTTGGCAGGAGACCTGGCAGGAGACCTGGCAGGAGACTTGGCAGGAGACTTGGTAGGAGCATAATAAGTAGAACTGGCAGGACTAAAAGGAGCTGGATTCTTCAGACTCAAATAATTCTTCCCCAGAGGCAAGTGAAGAAGGCTCTTCTTCTGTGACTTTTTTCTTTCCAATATTGTGTCTCTTCGTAGAAACCGATGACTTATCCGTGGTCTACGTGAGTGCACACATAGAAGCCGACGTCCTCTCCCGCCGGATTCTTGACACCCACGTGTGCGATGGTTAACCTGCCAGCTTCTACGAGTGTCTCACGTGCGATGGCTTCACTATGGTTGCTAACTATAAACAATCACCCGCAAGTTTTCTATGGAAGTTTTGAACATGAGCAAAACATCCGACGATTTTGGCGGTTGTTCTCAGTTTGAGGACAGCTGCGAAGAATCGAGTAAGTGTGTTCAGTCTTCTACGACAACCTCCCGATAACCACGGTTGTAGTACAGATCCCCAATTTTGTGCAATAATACATCATTCTACGAGAGTAATATAGCTTCTCTGGGAAAACCGGCTATGTGACTAATGAAATGTTGTACAGTAATACTCTATATGGCCTAGTGGTGCCTTTTGATAGTCACATTGACATATGCTGGCTATGTTTTACAAAATTTTGTAAAAATAGAAAAAAATATTATTTTTTATTCCGGAGCAGAACTCTGAAACTACTGCACATGCTTAAAGCTTTGTCATAAAGTGTACATCATATCAATTCATTATTAATTTGCCTAATCAGTGTACATAGACAAAGTTTACAGTCAAGTTTCCAGTCAGTAGTTGAAGCATTACAATTCATTGTATTTGAGTAGCCCGTACAATTTCATGATTTCTTGAGTAAATGTTTGCACATGGATCCATGATTTGTCATTCTCATCACATGATTTTATTTTCATTAAACATTATTCCTATTACGCCATTGCCTGGAGAACAAAAATGTCTGTAAAAAAAAATTGTCTGGCCTAAATCAAATTTTATCAGGAGGTTTATTCGAAACTGCAAGGTTTAATGTATCTTGTGACTTTAAACAATAAAAGAATTTGTTCAATTAAGGAAGTTCACTGAAAAAAAGCTCGTTTTTTTTTTTTAATGAAGTTTAAAGATTACCTCTACATCTTTTTGTTCACATTCTGCCATCCTAGCCAGAGCAGCAGCAGCTGAGACACAGGTTTAAATATTTGAAAAACCTGCAAAACAGGAAACATGTACAGCCAACTATACCTACACAACAAAAGCAAGATGTACTAAAGACGTGCTTGCCACTGAACTATGTTTCCACTTGATTACAGTCGAAATTTGTGAATTCGCTTTCCATTCAATTTGAAGTCTAATGTTAAATTACAGAAACACTTGTTTTAAGCATAAAATACCAGGTGCGGCATAAGCAGGAAGGCTATTCAGGGTGACCTTTCTTTCTATTTGCAAAACAGGTCAGCCCTCTGGTTTGGAACTTGATCCATCACCATCAACTGAAATTAAATGGGAATTTGTCTTACCATATTTATGCAAGGATAAATGGCACATTAATTTTATTCATTACTTAAATATCTAAATGATGCATTGTAATGTACTAGCTGTTGAAAAAATTTAGAAATTGCAGTTGTTTTTTACAATATAATTACTGATCATCTAGCTGTTTCGGCTATGTTAGTGATATCTATTATATATTTCCTTTTAAACTGCTTGTTTATTGTATTTGACAAATAGGTTTTTTCCCGTTATTACTGTCAATAAAATATGTACTACTATTATAACCTCCAAAGCATTTACAAACCAGTACAGGGTGCCCACATTTTCCAACAAGATATTTCCTTCAAAATGATATGCACACTTTTCTCTGCACATGCATCTTTTTCCACTGTTTTTTGCATGTGCATCTTTATCTGCATGTGCATCTAAAGATGCACATGCAGAAAAAAGTGCACATGCAGAAAAAAGAGCATGTTTGCATGCACATGCAGTTAAAGGTGCATCAAAGTGCATCCAAGAGGTGCATAGGTGCATTAAAGATGCACTTGGGCATATGATTTACTGTAAAACATGAGTCAGAGTCATGCAGTTCGAATCAGATTATGTTTATTCACTTCAATATGAGACTCGTACACATGTACATAAATTGCTGAAGACAAGTTCTGGAGTAATTTGATTGTTAAGACATTCGAAGAACATTATACATAAAGCAACATTCATTCATTAGGTATAGTATTAAAATGAAAAATATGACACAGGAATCCAGTCAACTTGTGGCTGTCATATTTAATATCCCATACTTGACTGTGTTCCTCACAGTAAACCCATGATCCATTATCCCTAATTTAATAAATTATTTTGATCCACGTACTATCCCTAATTTAAATAGCGGACAGACAACGTCAGGCTGATCATTTTCACTTTCACTTTCTATACTGGGACCACAGCTTCACCAATTATACACTTTAAATGAAACAGAAATTGGTTTTAAACTAAATTTACTATGTAAAAGTGGTCATATCAGGGCGAGTTAGTTCAAAGCACTTTCACTTTGCCCATTCAAACATTCAAACTGGACAGCTAAGAAACAAAGCAAAGATAGGGTACCTAGAGACATCTACAGCATATCCAGCCTTCACATTAGTGACTACAATAGACATCTTTGAATAGTATAATTGGGTCTCCTGTCGACCGTCTACATACTCATTGATTTATAACCCTACAGACCACATGCTTAGGCAAGAAGCAAGCCTTTTAGGGTTACTACAGACGTCTTCAGTTGGACCAAATCATGTCCCTCTAGACAGTCTCTATTCTTACTATTTCTTATTACTACAGACAACTATGCTGTGGACCTTATGGACAATGTAGCTTTCATGTTTGTTTTAAGAGGTCTGTAAACCAGCATGTATGTGCCAATGCAGACGGCTATGTAAGAGTAAAATTGAACAGACCAGTTTGTAATAGTCATTTTTTCACATTTTTTCAGACTCCAACTAATTACCATGACTACCCCTTCACAAAATAATAAAAACAACCAGAAACTATGTGATATTTTTTAATGCTGCATAATGGTATCAAAACATAACTAATGACTGTATTTATCAATTTTTCTAAGACGCTTTGCTTTCCTCAGTGCAATAGATGGGCTCGGTTTACTGTGCTGGGAGACCTTCCTCTTACGGCTGACTATTCTGCTGGGACCAGGGATAGCCTGAAAGAAAACAAATGCCAATTTATATATTTTTTTTTGTGGGGGAACGATCAATTGAAACATATGTGCAAATTACAAATGATAATGGTATGCGTGTGCCTCATGGAGCATGTGCCTTTAAAATGTTAAGCAAAATGATAGATATTTGGAAAAATAGAAAATAAATTGGAGAACTGCATTACATGACGATGCTTTACTCAAACTGTGAAGAAAATTAGGATCTGGTCAAGGAAAGAGTATATTTACAAAAACAAGCAGTTGTATCATATCATTTACGATGTCGGAACTTGCAGGAGAATCTTTTGGTGCAGTCTGTGCACCATGACTCTTCAAGCGGGTCATCAGGTTTTGTCGAATTCTTTCTTTGGAACTTGGCCTCTCTAGGTTAACCTGAAGAAAAAAGGTAAAAGAATTAATGTCAAAGGTTTGCTACATACAACATTAATGGATTTCAGACATGATCAACTGAAAAGAATTGTGAAGTCTTTGCTATTAAGTCTGTGGTATTTTTAGCTTTACTTTAACGTGCTTGCGACACTTCATTTGAACTTGATCTATAATTTACATGATGGGTCTTCTGTGGAGTGACATTGGAAAAAAAGTTACTAAAATGCTTCTAGCTAATATAATGGTTCAATTACCTCAGCATGTGATGAAAGATTCAAAAACTCGACAAATGGTGATGTAGGTGCTGGGCCGACAACTACAGATTCATTGTCATCCAGTTCATTCGGCTGCTCTTAATCTGTTGAGGTGTGGGGTGGGGGTAGGGTGGTGTCTTTATAAGGGTCACCTTCCGTCGCTGGATGAGCCTTGTCAGTCTTACCAGGATTGTCATTTACACTGACAGATAAGCAGCTGTCTCTGAAGGTCTGCAATAAAGCAACAATTTGTCAATTCCTAGAGGTGTCAATTTCACTTGACAATATACAAGTCTACTGACAGCCACAACTTTCGTGACGGATACTGTATTACCTAATCCACAAAATGTGACAGATTACTATTGAATATTACAAATATCATGATGTCAAACATGTGATTCTAAAAATATTTTCAGTTTGAATTTGATTAAATCAATCAGTTACATATTTTATTATGTTATTGTACTGAAAATGAAATTCTGGATGACAATGCAAAAATGTCCCTCACCTTATCTTGTCTAATTTTGGTGAAATGCTGCTCTCCTGCTTCATAAGCGGCTCTGATTTCGTCCACATTCATCACGCTTGAGATTCCCTCAAACTTGACCTGCGCAGGCCACCATGATGGCAGATCCACCTTTCCCCATTTTTGGAATACATAATTCGCTTACATGCATGACCTGCAAAAACATTATATACATACATTAATAATGTGTCGCTATTAAGACTTCAACAAACGTGTTTTTTTCTCGATTGTTTTTCAATTTTAAGAGCTACTGTAACGATAAAAGCAGTTAAGCTGCTACCAAACAATATTAGTCCTGAGTAAACCTCAGAGTGGGTCATGTTTTATTTAATTGAATGGCTGTGTTGCTGTATTGGCAGTATTAATTAAACATTTTAGTGCAATATAATACAACTTTTATGTGTAACCCCTTCCCTTGAAAATATTTTGTGAAAGTTGGTGAGTGGTCACCGTGTATGAAATTGAGAATGAATAGTGAACAACTTGTAAATTAGAAATTAAAATGACTAAACTTTGGATTGTGAGATTCTGACCATCTCTGTGAGTATAGGACGCAAGTTATCCCGGCTGGACTTATTAGCATCAGGAAGGGCACCAAGTAGGGGCAAAGGCGGAACCTCAGTAAGCAGATAGCCTACATGAAGCCAGATAATGTCATTTTTCACACTAAGTTGTTTTTGGGTGAGAGGAATCGCAAAATGAAAAACCATAAGTAATAAAGCTTTCCACAACTAATAATTTGTGCATTAAAATGTATTTGCATAGAATGATGTGTTTGGATGTGAATTCCACCCTACGAAATATATTTTCTATACAGTGAAGGAGTATTTCACAATATTTTGCCAAATTATTATATATAAATTACAATGATAAAGTGTTTAACTTTGCCTATGTTTCACCATTATAAACATTACTTCCAAATTTTTTATGACTTTCTGTTTGTATCCGTATTCATATTGCTAATAAAATGGTTAATTTCATGTTTGTCTGATAACTGCTTCTTGTCTGTGCAATGTCTACTTGTGGACGTAACAGACAATAGCAATTGAGTCAAGTTTGCTAGTGGAAGAGTTATGTATACGTCTGGATCATGCTGATATGTGTCACATGGAGACGTCTGTAAGCTTCATGAACTGACATAGTGCAAACATGGTGGAAGTTAGAATTATGTCTGCAGTTCTATTTAATGCAGCTGCTGTAGACGGTCTAGTATGGCTTGAAATGCATAAACTAGAGATGTCTGCAGCTTATTGAAAAATGACAGCCTGAGCTATTCTAGCAGTTATTAATTCCAACAAAATAAGGCACTACAGACGGTCGAGTGGTCATACATATGATGACCTTAAAGACGTCTTAAAGGGGCATAAATTGTCCACCTGGAGACACTCTAGACGTCTCTAGGACATACAAAGTGTGCCCGTTTCTTATATGAACTGGAACATGGCCACAACTTCACCAATTTTGGACCAATTTTGACAAAATAAAGAATGGCTTGAAGCTAAATTGCTGTTCTTGTGAATTTCGCTAGAAGTGGCTTTCTAAATCTCATTGTTTATCTGTACAATGATTCGTTTTTACCAATAAAACAATCTGTTCAACTCAAAGTCAAGCATTTACAACATGATTGCAATGGAGACCAAATGCATGCACATGCATGGCGGCACTGAGGAATTTTGTTGCACTATGGCATGGTTTCTGACTAAATTATGCACTTTTTTTACAATAAATGAGGAAACTTTTGTTTACACAAATTTATGCAATCTAGCAAAGTTTTGTTTTAAATTCCTAAAAACCTGCAAACTTTCGAATGGGAGGACATTAATTGTGATGTCTGTCTGTTTTCTTGGTTTTCTTTTGTTATTAGCTGCTCAGGTCTTCACGAATATTAATAAGATTTTTGTTCCTTGCTGTTTGTGTAGGAATATCGATAGGAAAAGTACAAGAATTTGGTCAAAACAAAGCTGTCTGGCTTCAGAACTCACTGGTGGCTTCGCCACTCGCGAGTTCTTCCACCATCACTAGTCCATGTGTTTCATTGAGCTGACCCACCACTGTGGTTGGGTTTTATTATAGTCTCCTAATTAGGCAACAACTAATGATTTATATATATGTAATACATGTAAATTGGTTCTTGAATTTTATTAAGTCCTGTTATTATTGTAGAACAGACCTAAGTTTGCTGAAGCAGTCATGTGTTGGCTGGTGGAATCACATCTAACTTGAAGCTTTTCGTTTTTTTACAAGTGGTTGACCCAAACCATAAATCACACAAGATATGAAAATCTCACACGCTCATCATGTGATAATTATTGCTAAAAACATTTGCTAAAAGTTTCCAGCATTGGCCAGATAAATAGGATTGCAAAATAATACCAGGTGATCTTAAAACCCTTTTTGGCTGTATAGACAAGGGTCAAACAATTATTTATTTATTAACAAACCTACCTTGTACCTCATGGCATGATGGTATGTCTGCAATACCTGCAAATATAAAAAAAAATATCTAATTGTAACTGTGTGCCACACTTAACAATACAATTCAAGCATATTTGCATCTACTCTATTTGCCTGTTAGGTCAAATTAACAGAAGTCAACAGAACATTGAAATGTAAATTGATTACTATTTCAATTCTTACAATATAAGTCTTTGGATAAGCAATAATATAGCCAGACTTTTTTTCTGAAAGTTTGAACATTATAATTTGAAAAACGAAATAATAATAAAATACAATTTGCATGTATTACACAAAAATTCTCAGACTCCCTGTTAAACTGAAAATAATTCACTGACACTGCCCAACTTGCCTATACAGTATATTGATAATTTACAGGCAGCAGTACACTGTAGCATTGAAATTAATTGTGTGCTTGATTAGCCCATTACGTTTCATTTGAGTAATCTCTTTGATTTTATGATTTGTCATTCTCATTGCATGATTTTATGATTTTTTCATTCCAAATCCCAACATCTGGAGAATAAAAAATATCTGTAAAATAAAAAAAAGTCTGCCCTAAGCAATGACAGCCCTTGGCTAACTCAAAATTATATAAGGTGTTTATTTGAATCTGACGTATGCAAGGTTTAATCTAGTGACTTCAAACAATGAAAGTATTCAATCAATTTAAAACATTTCAGCTGTCACAATTTTTTCAGGAAGCTTAAAAGTTACCTCCAAATCTTCCTGTTTACATTCTGCCATCTCAGCCAGAAATACAGACAGGAATACAAGTATCAACCATGATAGACAGCAGAACAAAAAAGCTCATAACCCACATAAACATTATGTGAGCAATACTCGGGGAATGCAATAAAAAGGCACACAACTTGCATATCTTCCGACTACATTTACAGCTTAATAAAGCCCAAAAGAACGACTAATGTTCTTATACTTACACTCTTACAGCTTGCAATAGTGAACTCTGGTGTTTTTTGTTGAAAGCTTTGGTGGATCGAATATTTGGGATCCCATCTTTTGGATATTGGATCTACGAGTTGCATGACAAATTTTACCTGTGAAAGAATAATGCAGTTTTAGTTCTGGTCAATTAAAAAATCTTAAGAAATATCTTTTTCTGATTGTAACTACCTTGTACTGAAACTCCCAATTCGCCACACTCAGCGCTCATGCCATCGGCTACATTCAGCTTGTTGCCGTGTTTCTTTTTTGATTTACCTGACCTGTTCTTCAGTGACCTGCAAAAGTTAGTCAAAATTAGACCGAATACATGTAATGTCAACTCAACACCAAGTTTTCAAACCTAACTAGGCAAGGTTACTGACTCACTGTAATAATGTTCATGTTCAGATTAGTTAAAATGAAATTCAGGAAAATTTAACAAATAAAACAAATTAAAACCAACATTACAGATGAACATTTGTATGTCAATAATAATTTAGCACCTGTAGAACTTGGTCCACCCAATATCCATTAAAATTGCTGCATAGATGTGATTATACACAGTAGTTTCAATTTTTGCCTTGGGACAAAGGTAGCACATGGCTAATATGGTATAAAGTCATTGCAGCCAGGAGAGCATATAAATTTGGCAGGTCTATAGGTTCACTCAGGTTGACCTTACTTTTGTGTTTTTTTGGAATTTCTTGTACTTTCACTGGTGATCCTTCCATCAAAACATGTTTAAATCTTACCCATGCACAATTGCACATTATAATATTATGAATCTTCTCAACAATGACAGCCAAACAAAGGGAATGGCCTTCATTCATTACCTTGCTACTGCCTGTGGGGTTGGTACTGGAATGTTTGTATCATATTAGTACAGCACGCAGCTGCATTGCATCACTAAAAACACAGTGCGCTATGTCGATGATTTCTTAGTCGTGGCTGGATCCGCACATGAATGCAGATCCAGCCTCAACCTAATGCTTGCCACTTGTGACAAGGCTGGTTTTCGCGATACAGCCATCAGATTAAAATCTTTCATAAAGCTGACGCGGGCCGAAAATTCACTCATTCGTCTACTGGTTTTTTACCCAGCCGCTGTCCCTTTAGCTAATCTGTAATCCCGCTTGATCATGATCTAATAATTAAGCATCCAAAAGGTATTTTTTCTTTTCATTTATCTAGCATCGTGCCAGAATAGGCTATCAACATGCTGATTTCTTTCAGAGCTCCAGTGTCTCTCAGTAATAGTCACTTTAAGTATTTATCTACTACGCCATCGATTGTCTAATCATTGTGCCCTACACTAGGACATAACACCATGTTGGGTGTCTACAGATCAATTTTGTACTGAATATATATTACATATCTTTTCTGTCTGTGTGTTATCCATTTTATGTGCCAATAAAGGTGGCGTTATGTCCAGAACTATCACAAAAGACATGACTTAAGTTGAGTATGTTAATGCTATATATTGCTATCTATCTACGGCGATCTATAGCTATCTGTCTATCTGTCTATCTATCTATATATCAAACTATCTACCTACCTATCTATCTATCTGGCTATCTATTTATCTATCTATTTATCTATCTATCTATCTATCTATCTAATACTATGGCTATCTATGACTATCTATCTATCAGAATGTTTTGGACAGCTCAACAGTTTTAAGGACAGGCCTTTCCACTGCATACACATCAGTATTTTAATTAAATTAAATATAAAAACAGCCAAGCTGAAGCCAATATAATTCCAAATCCCACAAAACTCTATGTTGGATGACACATCAGAAGAGTGCTATGGTTTAATGACAGGCTCACCTTTGATGGCTGACTTGTGGTTGGACACTATTGGACAACATGGGGCCAACTCGACAACTGTGGATCGTCATTGGGCCAACAGTGAGCCAACTTGAAACACGGCAGTGTTCCAGTATAGGCCAACAGTGAGCCAACATGAAGCCAACTGCATATATAGCAGATAGTATGTTGGATGGCCGTATTGTACATTGGATGGATGAAGTGCACATTGGATGCCTGCACTATGTGTTGGACAATGTGGAGAACATGATTCATGGTGGATAGTGTGTCATCCAGCATAGAGATACGTGGGATTTGGAAAATTACATTGGCCTCGGCTTTGACTTATCACTATCTACTGTTGTTATAGGGTGGATGGACCAAACTACAGCCCCAAATCACAGTGCCGTAAACTTCCATCAAAATAACGTAATTCCTAGACATACTTGGGGCAATAAGTTGATTGAAATTGAAAATGTATGTTATTTGCAACACATTTTATAACTGAGTAAAAGATATCGATTTACATTAACACCAAACAACTTCAAATCAGACATGTCAAAAACTTTAAAAAATGACCAAATTCCAGCTTTTGGTCTTAATTCCAGCCTTGGGTGTACCAAATTCCAGCCACATTCTTGCAAACAGTTCCTGTACTCTTTAACTACTTGCCTGTGTTATGGAAATAGGAATTGATGATGGACATGCATATGTGGTGATGTTAGTTAACAGATTAACATGATCACTATTGATTGTTACCTACTGTTCATATTAAAGAAATTTTGAAGCCTTTGCCTGAATTCATACTTGTTGTCAAGTGGTAGCAAGTGTGATGGCCTTCCAATATATATCTCATACCTTACAATGACTTCTTTAAAATTATGAAGTCTTGACGTGTATATACATTTGGCTTCAATTTCATCACCTCATTCCCAAATATATATTCTTTGTGTGCAAGACATATACCTAAATAACAAGGCATTATCCAGGCCTTAACTCTCTAAAACACAGCAGTCAATTTTTGCATGTTTAGACATAAGCATAATAACTGGTCTTAATTCCAGCCATTGCTGGATTAAAGACACTTAGTAGGCTGGAATTAGGTCACCTAGTGGCTGGAATTAGGGCATGGTAGACTGGAGTTAGGTTCATTTGACATACTTATCTCTACATGTATCGTATCATATTAATAACATTGTAAGAGAATAGAAGACAGATTTAAACACAAAATTATGTTTATCTAAAGGGGGGTTTTCACATAGCCAGTTTTCCCGGTGAAGCCGTATTGCTGTCGTAGAGTTATGTTTTGATGACATGGGAGGATTTGGTGGTCTTGAAAAGGCCATAAATGTTTTTGGAGTTTTCTTGTTTTTTCTACTGCAACATCTACTGGAACAGGAAGAGGAACAGGAACAGGATAACGTGATTACTTCTTCGGAGACATTGGAGTAATATTAAGAAAGGACAAGCTCATCAGGCTGCTCATGTTGAGTGGAGTCGAACTGGTAGGATGGTTATCACTGCCAGACAGCAAGAATCCCACTGAAGGAGGGTTCAAGGAAGAAGAACCAGGCAGGAGAAGGTGCAGAAGAGAAGACTATCAATGAAGATGAAGGCCCAGGTCCAGCAGACTGGTAGGTACCTGCAGGCTGGGAATGTGGCAACTGAAGAAGAAGCTCCGGCAGGCTGTAAAAAGCTGAAGCAGACGGCTGTGTAGACATCGTCTGCAAGGTAGTCCATTGTTTCTCAGGGAGTAGCCTGCTGGAACTGGGTGAACGTTGGCTGAAACATCTGGGCCTGCTGCTGCTGCTGATGAAGCTGCTGCTGCTGAATAATCAACTGCTGCTGTTGTTGCTGCTGCTGCTTGTTCCTCCTGACTTGCGCCTTCAGCTGCAGGAAGAATGACATCAGCTGGGCTTCGTTGTCGTCATATGTGTCCCAGTCCAACTGAAGACACTCAGAATATATGTAGTCAGTCATCAAGCGGATTCTCTGGGTCTTCGGATCTGCAGGAGGAGGAGGAGGCTGTGCGATGGCTTTGATGTGCTGGTCAATCCTGCTGAGCAGTCTGGACTATGTCAGCTAATTTGGAGCTTGATGCAGAAGAATGATCACCAGTATTCTTCCTCTTCTTGAAGGAGCCACCCTTGGTTGTCGCTGGGAAGACTGGACTTCTTCAACTTCTTCCAGTTCTTCAGGACCAGAATCTGCCTGCACTACACTGGAACTGTCATCCAAGTTGGGCAGTTGCTTCTTGCAAGCTTCTTCTTTTGGTTGACAGCTTGACGAGACCGCACCCTGGAGATGTGTTGCTCAAAGAACCCAAAGTTGGCGATAATCCACTTCTCCTTCTCTGTCCAATTTTCTCTTGGCTGTACCGAAAGGGCCCTGTTGATGAGCTTCCCAGTACTGGTTCTGATAGACTCAAGCCAGGTCTTCAACTGTAGCCCAGTACAGGGGACACTGAGGGTCTGTGCCTTGTCATCGATGAGCCTCATTTTCCTCTGATGATCCTTGTAGTCACGTCTGGTCCTGTCATAGAATATGTCTTTCTCGCGGTACCAGTCAGCGATTTCTTGCTCATCATTGAGAGGTAGAAAAAGCTTCTCAGTCTTTCTTCTTGGCTTCTTCTGAGATGCAGCAGGAGCAGTGGCGGAGGAGGCCTGGGTGGCAGGAAATTGACTGGCATCACTATCATCATCTTCTTTGGTGTCTTTCTTCTCCTTCTCTACATCAAAGTCTGGATCTCTGTCGCTGTCATCCATGTCAACATGAGAAGACTTGCCAGAAGACTCGGCAGATAACTTGGCAGAAGACTTGGCAGAAGACTTGGCAGGAGACCTGGCAGGAGATGTGGCAGGAGACCTGGCAGGAGACTTGGCAGGAGACCTGTCAGGAGACTTGGCAGGAGCGAAATAAGTAGAACTGGCAGGACTAGCAGGAGCTACAGGAACACTGGATTCTTCAGACTCAAACAATTCTTCCCCAGAGGCAAGTGCAGAAGGCTCTTCTTCTGTGACTTTTTTCTTTCCAAGATTGCATCTCTTCTTGGGTCCCATGGTGAAATGGTAAAGTTGAAACAGCAAACAGGAACAGCAACAGCAGCAGAGAAGAATACGGCCAGGTCGATCAGTTTCTATCAAAGGCAGAGGTGTGAATGAATTTTGCCTCACTGCGAATGATTATATACTGCTGGCCACAGTCAGGTGACGAGCCAACCGGCCCTGCAACTGTCCTTCACCTAGCAGCCGGTGACTTACTCGTGGCACACGTGAGTCACACGTAGCGTACGTAGGTATTGATTCTTCTCTACGTAGAAAACGGTGACTTATCCATGGTACACGTGAGTGTACACGTAAGTGCAAACATAGAAGCTGATTGTTTAATCGTCACACATGTACTTCTCCAACCGGGTTCTTGACACCCACGTGTGCGACGGTTAACCCGCCAGCTTCTACGAATGCCTTATGTGTGACTTGGCGTATGCCACGAGTGCCTCTATGGCAAGGACGGCTTCACTACGGTTGCTAACTATAAACAATCACCCACAAGTTTTCTACGGAAGTTTTGAACATGAGCAAAACATCCGTCAATTTTGGCAGTTGTTCTCGGTTTCGGGGACGACTGCGAGGAATCGAGTGTGTTCACCGTCTTCTACGACAACCTACCGATAACCACGGTTGCAGTACGGATGCCCAATTTTGCGTAATATTACATCATTCTACGAGAGCAATACAGCTTCACCTTGAAAACCGGTTATGTGAGAACCCCCTTAAGGCCTCCTAGAATCTCAGAACATGTCAATGCCCAAGAAAACATTCACAAAATATAGAATTTGCCAATTTTTGCACAATTTGACCCATGGGAACACAGAATAGGGAAGAAATCCGAAGTGGCTGGAATTGGGTCCAGGCTGGAATTAGGTCCATCCACCTTAATATTATCTTTTGATTAACATATGGATGCATGTAAAACACTGAAGTGTGTGCCACAGATGGATAGTTAGATAGATAGATAGTTAGATAGATAGATGGATAGATGGATAGATAGATGGATAGATGGAAAGATAGATGGATTAGATAGTTAGATAGATAGATAGATAGATGTTTCAGGCCTTTAATCGACCACTGCTTAACTGAGTGTATTATCTCGTTAGAGCGAAATATTACATTGTTAGAACAAGATATTTCCTAGTTGGAACGAGATATTATCTCGTTGGAACAAGATCTTTCCTTGTTAGAACGAAATCTTTTTCCTTTGGACAAGATGTTATTTCGTAGGAACAAGAAAATTAAAAAAAACTTCATGTCCTCTCCCAGCCACCGTACCATCCGAACGGACCAGTTTTATTTGTCTTGATTCGCGTTATTTTTTGTTGATTCTTGAATTACAAAGGACTAATTCGCACACAGAAGACTTTAAAATATATTAATATTATAGTAGGCCTTAATTGATTTTACTTTATCCTTCATGATTACATATACATCGAAGTAATTAAGCCTGCGCAGTACATCTTCACTCATTTTATTAGGGTCTATAAAGTAAGGTAGTAATTTGACTTACCCGTCATGTTCATTGCAATTATGTAAATGTTCCTCATTGTGAAAAAAAAAAAAATTGACCTCTGCTTTCCTAATAAACTGGCAATTAAATGGCGAAGCTAGAAAGACGATAGTGATAGGCGCCTACTATACTGTAGTACTATATATAAGCATACAACATGTATACCCGAATTTACCCCATATTACCATTCTGTTATGAATTGTACTCATCACGTACAGTAAGTGCTATAACTGGCTAAAGCCTTCGGCTTCTGTCTACTCCTATCTTATAGTCGACTTACACCTACCACCACTGGAAAAATATAAACCTTGGTAAATGCAAGAAATTTATGTAATATATCATAAATATATGTATGTACAATAGACTTGCATCTTTTCAAGAAATAAAAAATATGCGCAAATCTTTATTTAACATCTCATATAATTGTCTAGCTTTGTCTAGGTTCAATTTGACAGGCCGTTTTTAAAAACAAACTATTTAGTGTTCAGACAATGTTAAGGCATGGCAGCTTAAGTTACCCCCATCCCGTTTGCAGAGTTACCCCATCTCAATATACGTGATTTACAATATGAGTTACCCCATCTCCCCGCCAGAAAGAACTCGTTAATTTTCGATGTTTTAAAACAAAATTTCACTGCTACCATTAGTGTAAAAGTTGCGTATAATATGATATGGGGTAAATCAAGTCATATTCTGGAGCAAGCAGTGCGTAATTAGTCCAGAATGACGTGAAAGACGTTTGCCTTCGACCACATCAGCCATGTTGAAAGATGGGGTAACTGCCATCCGCTTTGCCCCAGTGAGCAAGGTTTCTGGGGTGTTAAGCTGTGTTTTTTTTAGAAGAAACAATTCATTCTGAAAATCATAATCCAATAAATTCATTAGGCCTATTATAACGTCACCAAATCGCTACTCGTTTCCAGTGCATGTCCGTGCATGGGGATTTCAGCCTATCCACTGCATAAATTTGCTGATGAAAGACTAAAATCATCTATTTACAGTGGTAATTAACACAAAACACAGAACTGACCATGGGGTGGGGCATGGCAGGGGGGAATATGGGCTGGCGAAGTCGCCCAACTAGTGCTAATCTTTATCACATTATACCCAACCCCTTCGCTAAAATTACCAAATAACTTTGCATCATTAGCAATGTATAGTGCAGTAAAGATAGTATTCTAGCAAATGAATCATGCAGCTAAAATGCCAGTAAATTATGCGAATAAATAATATTTTAATATTTTTGTACATTCATTCTTTTATTTAGGTAGAACAGTTTTCAATGCCTCACCACCAAAATGTTATACTACTGCATCAATTCCATAATGAAGAAAACACAAAAAATGTGGTAAATTGTGATGCGTTTACAAGGTATTATATAAAAAACTGGAGAATGAACAGAGTCCCCACAATGAATTTTAACAGAATAATACCAAAAGTATTGTCTTTAGAATAATCCACATGTAGGTTTCAGGTTGGTGCATGTTGTCATTCATGGGCAATTTGACATTGAATTTATTGAAAATTACGTTTTCCCAGATTTTGTAATCCATTTTCTTTTAAACTACATGTCTGACACACATTTTATTCCTGGTACTAATGCAACCCCATATTGTAGAACTATTAAAAATTGTGGTCGTCTACATATTCTTCTTGTTATAGCCATTAAAACATGGGGTTTCAGAAAAATGTGCAAAATGAAAAAGCACTTTCAAGCAGACACAGTATTATGGAAATTCAACCTGTACCTCTCAAAGTTTGTCTAACAAGAGTAATTGTACCGAATCTAAAGCATATTCAATTTGGAGTTCATAAGTTGCCAAAACGAGTGCTATAATTTGTTTAGCCCAAACGACAAGAGATGATCTAAAACTTTGCACACTTCCTATATACTAATGTAGCTTTGCCTCAGAATTAATTAAGAGAGGGTCAGGTGGGAGGCATTTTTTAAATTGACATGAAATGACTCAATATCATATTTTAGCTAATTTTCTTATCAACAACCCTGTGCTTGCCTTAAACGACAACAAAAATAACCTAAGTAATTGGCAAAAAAATTGAACTTGCCCTTTAGCCTTAAGCACTTCACCAATTACTGTCTTTCCAATGATGCATTCCAAAACTGTATTGCAATATATTTTCGCATTTTGGGCTATATACCTTTAATAATTATTGTCATATTTTACACTTAGGTCATTAATACGATTTATTTTCTCAAATTTGCCGACAGTATGCTGCTATAGCAGCCTATGTTTTTTTAACACCATAATCTGCTGTTCACAGTTCAGTTTCCTTTTTTGTTGATGTACTGCTGTTCACAGTTCATTCAGTTTCCTGCTTTTGTTGATAATTTAAGCCTCTTTAATACGGCGTTAATCTCTTAAAGCATAAGTTTGTCCTGAACTTAATCATCAAGTTTGTTCTGAAGTGCATTAAGCAAAGAAAATAATATTATTAGATAACAAAATAAAATAATATCATTTGTTAAAAAAATAAAATAAAAAATCCTAATGATTCTTCAATGTTATGCAGACAGCAACAAAATATTAATATATCATATTATATCATATCAAATTATATCTCGTTTTGCGGTATTATGGAAGGATTTAAAATACATGTCCAACTGTTTTTAGTAAATATTTCCACAAATGGCATGGAACAGCACAAAATGGACAGAAATGTTCACCACAATTCAAATCCCAACTTTCTACCCGATAAAAACACTTTTGGGACAGAAATAAATTCTTTCTTTCATTCATTCATTCATGCAAATGTTATCTTTTTTTTTTAGTAGACAATTTAGCTTTTTTGTGAAATTTAATGCAAGCAGTAGCATCCCTCACACTGTCTGAGAGGTATGTGCATGCAGGCATTCCTCTTCCATCCATGGGGGCCACTTGATAACGACAAAGTCTTGTCCTAAAGTGGTCTCCAGTCCTTTCAAATATTCAATGCATTACTTTTTGTTTACTTTTTCTTGTAATACACAAAAGGAAAATAACGTGATTCTGATTCTCCATCGTAATTTTTGATACTTCTCTGCGACCATAACAAATGGCTATAATAATGACAAAGTGGCAAAAAATATCATTTCAAAGATAGGACGTTTTATGAGATAGCAAGTTGGGCCTTGACTTTTTGGTAACATTTATATTTTGTGATTCTCCATGACATATACACTGTATATAAAAATAAGACCAAATTTGAATTATGAATTTTTGTGTGCTGACATTTCATGAGAGTAGTGGCTTTCAACTATACAGCTCAGCTCACACATTTCAAAGAAATATGGCCTAAAATAAATTTAAACATGCAGTTCAGAACTGTAGCTAGGCCTATACATTTGAAAATCATAAACAATACAAATTTTGACAGCGCATAACCACATTCTCAGAACTAAAATTACGCCACGTTCCTACAACTAAAAGTAAGATATAAAACTAACTTTTTCCCACCTGTAAATTCGATCAGTTGTATATAACCAATTATACATGTAATAAATCCATAATATCCATGACTCACTTTAAGATAGGAAAATATCCTGCACTTTTGAATTTTGCAGGGGCGTAGCCTGGAGTAGGGGACGGAGGGTTCACCATACATCTAAGCAGAATATAATTTCGATCCCCCTCCGACTTCATCCTTGGCTACGCTACTACAAAGGCGCCAATTGCGGTTTGAATCTCGTGAAGGCCTATTGGGAGACGAGATTTCGATAATGGGAGAGGCAGGCTGGTGAATTTACGTCGACAAATTAACAAGCCTTCCAGGGCCGGATTCGTAATTTTAAAAAGGTGGGGGGGGGGGGGGGGTTGAAGAGGCTGCCCATGGTTGGCCCAGGTCATCTAACTCAGTGATCAATATGTGGGCATGTAGGATATAAATAGGTCTATGTGACATTTTACTCGTTATATACGATATGGGAAGTGCAGCCCTCTAAGGCAAGTTTTTGTCGCTATCGAGGGTTGGTTAATGAGGTGAAAGAGGAGTCCACCCATGTTACACATTTACCCCATGGGTGGGATCTTTTACTTGCCTCAGCATAGACACTGAGTGCAAGGGGCCGCCAATTTAACGCTATACATACACGTTAAAAATCAAAAAAATCCGGGTACTATAAATAATTAAGTGCATATCCAACATATTCAATTATATTGAATGCATCAAGTCACACACACTTTGACCATGCATGCTTTTTTTGGTCTAGGTAGCATATAATAAAACAGTGGTCCCTGCATGCCACTGGCGGATCCATAGGGGGGGGGCATTGGGACCATTCAATTACTATGAACCTCACAGTCAGGCTTTTGCCCCCCCCCCCCCTCCCCCCGTAGAGGCTGGGCGTGATCCGTCAGTGCTGCATGCAATATATTTAATTTGCTAATCCCTGAAACTGCTGCATGCAATATATTTTAATTTGCTAATCCCTGAAATTTTTTTTCTGAATCCGCCCCTGAATTTCACGTCGCGGTAAGGTGCCTAACCTGAACTCCCCTCCAAAGAAATGGACCACTTTGCCTTGACGCATTGAGGTCTAGAAAACGCGGCGATGTGCATTTGGTCAGGAGCTGTCGGGATGGTCTTAGGATGAGATGAAGGTATAGTACTCGTTAGGCTGGTTAGGAGATAGAATTAGGAGTAGGTTAGGATTATAGTTTTTTTATTCGTTATATTGTTATTGTATATTGTTATCACCCGTAGGGGGAATTTATATTGTTATTTTATTATTATTATTATTATTATTATTACTCAGAAACTAATAAAAACAGGGCTTTGGCACTTCAAGGTCACATAGACAGCCAGAGCGCGCTTTGAAAGGCATACATTTGATGACCAAATTTTGTGTCACTAATGCGTAATTCACAAAAAAACATTTAAGAGCACGGTTTCAAGGAACTGGGTAGAGATAATGGCATGTGATTTGTTTTTCAAGATACCTTAGACACTATAGAAAGGAGTTTGAGCCAAATTGTGAGCCTGCTGACTGAGCCATGAATTTTAAAAAAAAAGTTGTTAAAAATTTTCATGAATTTTTTTTTGAAAACCATAGAAGGAATAATCATATTGGCGTGCCATTTCATATTTGTATAGTCCTACCCTAGTACAATTACCACACCAAAAAATTAGCCCATTTGGTAAGGTGGTCTAGGTAGTACAGAGGTCGAAAGTTGCGTTTTTTGACTGCTTATATCAAGTTTTTAAGTCAAATGGTCAAGCTTGCAGAGTGTGCAATTTTCAGGCATTTTGAACTCCGGTCCTATGCAGAGTACAGAAATCTTAAAGAAACTTTTTGAAGGCCTCTTATTGTTGTCTGTTCATTCAAGAATAGTTTCAGATGATAAGCCAATGATTTCTCAAAAAATATTTGCTGGATCTGTCCAAAAATAATTACAAGTTTTAGAATTTAGTGCCCTGAAAATGTGATATTATATTACTCTGCATTTGTGTCATTGACTACATGCAGCATTATATCAGAACCAAGCGCCCGACCTTGAAACTTTGTGGTCGATTTTTAGATCCAAAAAATTTTCAAAATGCCATGACTCAAAAAAGGTTTTGATAGATCTGTCCAAAAAGATTTACAGGAGTGTATATACATGTGCTTCACAAATGTGAATTATTTCAGAATTTTAGGTCAAACGGTCAAGGTCACAGTGTCCTATATATGCAATTTTCAGGCGTTTTGAACTCAGGTCCTATGCAAGGTACAGAAACCAAAGAAATAGGGCTATTATTTCCCCGGTTTTCAGGGACTTTAACACTTGGTATTGTTGGACATTGAATAAAAAATGTTTAAAATGCCATTACTCTAAAATTTTTATTGGATTAATCCAAAAAAATTCATAGTAGTGTATATGATAGACAAATGTGAATTTCAGAATTTTAGGTCAAAGGGTCAAGGTCACAGACTGTCCTATGTGTGAAATTACCACTTGCTATTGTTGGACATTGAAATCAAAATCTTTGAAATGCCATTGCTCAAAAACTTTTAGTTGGATTGGTCCGAAAAAATTAAGAGGATAGTATATACATATGGTAGACAAATATTAATTGTGTCTGAATTTTAGGTCAAAGGGTCAAGGTCACAGACTGTCCTATGCGTGCAATTTTTATGCATTTTGAACTTGGATCCTATGCAGAGTACATAAATCTGGAAGATATTTTTTGAAAGCTTATTATTGTTTTCTGTTCATTTATGAACAGCTTCAGAGGATAAGACAGTGATTTCTTAAGTTTTAGTGTTAAACATTGGATGTCATAATATATAGTATAAATTTGTGTCATTGCCTACATACAGCACAATGGAATGCATTATGAAACTGACTGTATATGACAGAAATGTTGCTGAAAAATCTTGACGCTTTAGGAATGATCAGAGCACAAATACTACCATTTTCTTTTTTCTTACAGTATTTATTTGAGAAAGAAAGATTATGAAAAATTAAAGGAAAGTTTATCGTAATTGTCACCCAGGGACAATTACATATCTAGTTATTTGTTATTTTTACTTGCTGTTATATCTTATTTGTTAGTGTGTGTGTTAGATTTTATTAAATTTTATTGATTTTATTAGATTTTACTTGATTTTATTTGATTTAATTGATTTATTGGGGGTTTTGTATATTGTATTGTATTGTGTGTTTGCATGTTAGCTTTCGACCCAGGCGGACACGGATGGACGCCGGCGGACTCGGACGGACGCAGGCGGACTCGGACGGAACCCAGGCCTACAGCACAAGGATTGATGAGTTTTTCTTATATTTGGGTTTCTTATAGTTTTCATGGGTAATTGGGAATCTAGTGTGGTGCTTAGGACAGAAGTAGGGAACCTAGGGAGCTTGCCAGACACTGTGTTGATTTTTGTCCGGGGCTGAGGCGGCCCCCTCAGCGTCAGGCCAACTTTGGCTGGTTTGTCTTGTTCTCCGGGGGCCAGTTAGGCTAAGTACTTGTGGGTAAAGGAATGAGGGAATAGTTGATATAGGCTTGTTTTTGTAGGTTAGGATTATCGTTTTTTGTTATTGTTATTTGCTATTCGATATTTCCTATTTATTACTGTGTGTGTCAGATTTTATTAGATTTTGCTTCAAGAGATAAGATTTTATTAGATTTTACTTGATTTTACTTGATTTTATCTGATTTTATCTGACGGACGCAGGCGGACTCGGACGGACCCAGGCCTACAGCACAAGGATTGATGAGTTTTTCTTATATTTGGGTTTCTTATAGTTTTCATGGGTAATTGGGAATCTAGTGTGGTGCTTAGGATAGAAGTAGGGAACCTAGGGAGCTTGCCAGACACTGTGTTGATTTTTGTCCGGGGCTGAGGCGGCCCCCTCAGCGTCAGGCCAACTTTGGCTGGTTTGTCTTGTTCTCCGGGGGCCAGTTAGGCTAAGTACTTGTGGGTAAATGAATAAGGGAAATATCTTTAAGTTGGATTGGTGGAAAAATAAGTAGAAATATTAATTTCATTAGGTCTGATTTTACAATAGTTGATATAGGCTTGTTTTTGTAGGTTAGGATTATCGTTTTTTGTTATTGTTATTTCATTCTTATTTGTTACTGTGTGTGTCACATTTTATTAGATTTTGCTTCAAGAAATCACATTTTACTTGATTTTACTTAATTTTATCTGATTTTATCTGACGGATGCAGGTGGACTCGGACGGACCCAGGCCTACAGCACAAGGATTGATGAGTTTTTCTTATATTTGGGTTTCTTATAGTTTTCATGGGTAATTGGGAATCTAGTGTGGTGCTTAGGATAGAAGTAGGGAACCTAGGGAGCTTGCCAGACACTGTGTTGATTTTTGTCCGGGGCTGAGGCGGCCCCCTCAGCGTCAGGCCAACTTTGGCTGGTTTGTCTTGTTCTCCGGGGGCCAGTTAGGCTAAGTACTTGTGGGTAAAGGAATAAGGGAAATATCTTTAAGTTGGATTGGTAGAATAATAAGTAGAAATATTAATTTCATTAGGTATGATTTTACAATAGTTGATATAGGCTTGTTTTTGTAGGTTAGGATTATCGTTTTTTGTTATTGTTATTCGATATTTCCTATTTGTTACTGTGTGTGTCAGATTTTATTAGATTTTGCTTCAAGAAATAAGATTTTATTAGATTTTACTTGATTTTACTTGATTTTACTTGATTTTATCTGATTTTATCTGACGGACGCAGGCGGACTCGGACGGACCCAGGCCTACAGCACAAGGATTGATGAGTTTTTCTTATATTTGGGTTTTTTATAGTTTTCATGGGTAATTGGGAATCTAGTGTGGTGCTTAGGATAGAAGTAGGGAACCTAGGGAGCTTGCCAGACACTGTGTTGATTTTTGTCCGGGGCTGAGGCGGCCCCCTCAGCGTCAGGCTGACTTTGGCTGGTTTGTCTTGTTCTCCGGGGGCCAGTTAGGCTAAGTACTTGTGGGTAAAGGAATGAGGGAATAGTTGATATAGGCTTGTTTTTGTAGGTTAGGATTATTGTTTTTTGTTATTGTTATTTGCTATTCGATATTTCCTATTTGTTACTGTGTGTCAGATTTTATTAGATTTTGCTTCAAGAAATATGATTTTACTTGATTTTACTTGATTTTATCTGATTTTATCTGACGGACGCAGGCGGACTCGGACGGACCCAGGCCTACAGCACAAGGATTGATGAGTTTTTTCTTATATTTGGGTTTCTTATAGTTTTCATGGGTAATTGGGAATCTAGTGTGGTGCTTAGGATAGAAGTAGGGAACCTAGGGAGCTTGCCAGACACTGTGTTGATTTTTGTCCGGGGCTGAGGCGGCCCCCTCAGCGTCAGGCCAACTTTGGCTGGTTTGTCTTGTTCTCCGGGGGCCAGTTAGGCTAAGTACTTGTGGGTAAAGGAATAAGGGAAATATCTTTAAGCTGGATTGGTAGAAAAATAAGTAGAAATATTAATTTCATTAGGTCTGATTTTACAATAGTTGATATAGGCTTGTTTTTGTAGGTTAGGATTATCGTTTTTTGTTATTGTTATTTGCTATTCATTCTTATTTGTTACTGTGTGTGTCACATTTTATTAGATTTTGCTTCAAGAAATAAGATTTTATTAGATTTTACTTGATTTTCCTTGATTTTACTTGATTTTATCTGATTTTATCTGACGGACGCAGGCGGACTCGGACGGACCCAGGCCTACAGCACAAGGATTGATGAGTTTTTCTTATATTTGGGTTTCTTATAGTTTTCATGGGTAATTGGGAATCTAGTGTGGTGCTTAGGATAGAAGTAGGGAACCTAGGGAGCTTGCCAGACACTGTGTTGATTTTTGTCCGGGGCTGAGGCGGCCCCCTCAGCGTCAGGCCAACTTTGGCTGGTTTGTCTTGTTCTCCGGGGGCCAGTTAGGCTAAGTACTTGTGGGTAAAGGAATGAGGGAATAGTTGATATAGGCTTGTTTTTGTAGGTTAGGATTATCGTTTTTTGTTATTGTTATTTGCTATTCGATATTTCCTATTTGTTACTGTGTGTGTCAGATTTTATTAGATTTTGCTTCAAGAAATAAGATTTTATTAGATTTTACTTGATTTTACTTGATTTTCCTTGATTTTACTTGATTTTATCTGACGGACGCAGGCGGACTCGGACGGACCCAGGCCTACAGCACAAGGATTGATGAGTTTTTCTTATATTTGGGTTTCTTGTAGTTTTCATGGGTAATTGGGAATCTAGTGTGGTGCTTAGGATAGAAGTAGGGAACCTAGGGAGCTTGCCAGACACTGTGTTGATTTTTGTCCGGGGCTGAGGCGGCCCCCTCAGCGTCAGGCCAACTTTGGCTGGTTTGTCTTGTTCTCCGGGGGCCAGTTAGGCTAAGTACTTGTGGGTAAAGGAATAAGGGAAATATCTTTGAGTTGGATTGGTAGAATAATAAGTAGAAATATTAATTTCATTAGGTATGATTTTACAATAGTTGATATAGGCTTGTTTTTGTAGGTTAGGATTATCGTTTTTTGTTATTGTTATTTGCTATTCGTTCTTATTTGTTACTGTGTGTGTCACATTTTATTAGATTTTGCTTCAAGAAATCACATTTTACTTGATTTTACTTGATTTTATCTGATTTTATCTGACGGATGCAGGCGGACTCGGACGGACCCAGGCCTACAGCACAAGGATTGATGAGTTTTTCTTATATTTGGGTTTCTTATAGTTTTCATGGGTAATTGGGAATCTAGTGTGGTGCTTAGGATAGAAGTAGGGAACCTAGGGAGCTTGCCAGACACTGTGTTGATTTTTGTCCGGGGCTGAGGCGGCCCCCTCAGCGTCAGGCCAACTTTGGCTGGTTTGTCTTGTTCTCCGGGGGCCAGTTAGGCTAAGTACTTGTGGGTAAAGGAATGAGGGAATAGTTGATATAGGCTTGTTTTTGTAGGTTAGGATTATCGTTTTTTGTTATTGTTATTTGCTATTCGATATTTCCTATTTGTTACTGTGTGTGTCAGATTTTATTAGATTTTGCTTCAAGAAATAAGATTTAATTAGATTTTACTTGATTTTACTTGATTTTACTTGATTTTATCTGATTTTATCTGACCGACGCAGGCGGACTCGGACGGACCCAGGCCTACAGCACAAGGATTGATGAGTTTTTCTTATATTTGGGTTTCTTATAGTTTTCATGGGTAATTGGGAATCTAGTGTGGTGCTTAGGATAGAAGTAGGGAACCTAGGGAGCTTGCCAGACACTGTGTTGATTTTTGTCCGGGGCTGAGGCGGCCCCCTCAGCGTCAGGCCAACTTTGGCTGGTTTGTCTTGTTCTCCGGGGGCCAGTTAGGCTAAGTACTTGTGGGTAAAGGGATAAGGGAAATATCTTTAAGTTGGATTGGTAGAATAATAAGTAGAAATATTAATTTCATTAGGTCTGATTTTACAATAGTTGATATAGGCTTGTTTTTGTAGGTTAGGATTATCGTTTTTTGTTATTGTTATTTGCTATTCGATATTTCCTATTTGTTACTGTGTGTGTCAGATTTTATTAGATTTTGCTTCAAGAAATAAGATTTTATTAGATTTTACTTGATTTTACTTGATTTTACTTGATTTTACTTGATTTTACTTGATTTTATCTGACGGACGCAGGCGGACTCGGACGGACCCAGGCCTACAGCACAAGGATTGATGAGTTTTTCTTATATTTGGGTTTCTTATAGTTTTCATGGGTAATTGGGAATCTAGTGTGGTGCTTAGGATAGAAGTAGGGAACCTAGGGAGCTTGCCAGACACTGTGTTGATTTTTGTCCGGGGCTGAGGCGGCCCCCTCAGCGTCAGGCCAACTTTGGCTGGTTTGTCTTGTTCTCCGGGGGCCAGTTAGGCTAAGTACTTGTGGGTAAAGGAATGAGGGAATAGTTGATATAGGCTTGTTTTTGTAGGTTAGGATTATCGTTTTTTGTTATTGTTATTTGCTATTCGATATTTCCTATTTGTTACTGTGTGTGTCAGATTTTATTAGATTTTGCTTCAAGAAATAAGATTTTATTAGATTTTACTTGATTTTACTTGATTTTACTTGATTTTATCTGATTTTATCTGACCGACGCAGGCGGACTCGGATGGACCCAGGCCTACAGCACAAGGATTGATGAGTTTTTCTTATATTTGGGTTTCTTATAGTTTTCATGGGTAATTGGGAATCTAGTGTGGTGCTTAGGATAGAAGTAGGGAACCTAGGGAGCTTGCCAGACACTGTGTTGATTTTTGTCCGGGGCTGAGGCGGCCCCCTCAGCATCAGGCCAACTTTGGCTGGTTTGTCTTGTTCTCCGGGGGCCAGTTAGGCTAAGTACTTGTGGGTAAAGGAATAAGGGAAATATCTTTAAGTTGGATTGGTAGAATAATAAGTAGAAATATTAATTTCATTAGGTATGATTTTACAATAGTTGATATAGGCTTGTTTTTGTAGGTTAGGATTATCGTTTTTTGTTATTGTTATTTGCTATTCGTTCTTATTTGTTACTGTGTGTGTCACATTTTATTAGATTTTGCTTCAAGAAATCACATTTTACTTGATTTTACTTGATTTTATCTGATTTTATCTGACGGATGCAGGCGGACTCGGACGGACCCAGGCCTACAGCACAAGGATTGATGAGTTTTTCTTATATTTGGGTTTCTTATAGTTTTCATGGGTAATTGGGAATCTAGTGTGGTGCTTAGGATAGAAGTAGGGAACCTAGGGAGCTTGCCAGACACTGTGTTGATTTTTGTCCGGGGCTGAGGCGGCCCCCTCAGCGTCAGGCCAACTTTGGCTGGTTTGTCTTGTTCTCCGGGGGCCAGTTAGGCTAAGTACTTGTGGGTAAAGGAATGAGGGAATAGTTGATATAGGCTTGTTTTTGTAGGTTAGGATTATCGTTTTTTGTTATTGTTATTTGCTATTCGATATTTCCTATTTGTTACTGTGTGTGTCAGATTTTATTAGATTTTGCTTCAAGAAATAAGATTTTATTAGATTTTATTAGATTTTACTTGATTTTATCTGATTTTATCTGACGGACGCAGGCGGACTCGGACGGACCCAGGCCTACAGCACAAGGATTGATGAGTTTTTCTTATATTTGGGTTTCTTATAGTTTTCATGGGTAATTGGGAATCTAGTGTGGTGCTTAGGATAGAAGTAGGGAACCTAGGGAGCTTGCCAGACACTGTGTTGATTTTTGTCCGGGGCTGAGGCGGCCCCCTCAGCGTCAGGCCAACTTTGGCTGGTTTGTCTTGTTCTCCGGGGGCCAGTTAGGCTAAGTACTTGTGGGTAAAGGAATGAGGGAATAGTTGATATAGGCTTGTTTTTGTAGGTTAGGATTATCGTTTTTTGTTATTGTTATTTGCTATTCGATATTTCCTATTTGTTACTGTGTGTGTCAGATTTTATTAGATTTTGCTTCAAGAAATAAGATTTGATTAGATTTTACTTGATTTTACTTGATTTTACTTGATTTTACTTGATTTTATCTGACGGACGCAGGCGGACTCGGACGGACCCAGGCCTACAGCACAAGGATTGATGAGTTTTTCTTATATTTGGGTTTCTTATAGTTTTCATGGGTAATTGGGAATCTAGTGTGGTGCTTAGGATAGAAGTAGGGAACCTAGGGAGCTTGCCAGACACTGTGTTGATTTTTGTCCGGGGCTGAGGCGGCCCCCTCAGCGTCAGGCCAACTTTGGCTGGTTTGTCTTGTTCTCCGGGGGCCAGTTAGGCTAAGTACTTGTGGGTAAAGGAATGAGGGAATAGTTGATATAGGCTTGTTTTTGTAGGTTAGGATTATCGTTTTTTGTTATTGTTATTTGCTATTCGATATTTCCTATTTGTTACTGTGTGTGTCAGATTTTATTAGATTTTGCTTCAAGAAATAAGATTTAATTAGATTTTACTTGATTTTACTTGATTTTACTTGATTTTATCTGATTTTATCTGACCGACGCAGGCGGACTCGGACGGACCCAGGCCTACAGCACAAGGATTGATGAGTTTTTCTTATATTTGGGTTTCTTATAGTTTTCATGGGTAATTGGGAATCTAGTGTGGTGCTTAGGATAGAAGTAGGGAACCTAGGGAGCTTGCCAGACACTGTGTTGATTTTTGTCCGGGGCTGAGGCGGCCCCCTCAGCGTCAGGCCAACTTTGGCTGGTTTGTCTTGTTCTCCGGGGGCCAGTTAGGCTAAGTACTTGTGGGTAAAGGAATGAGGGAATAGTTGATATAGGCTTGTTTTTGTAGGTTAGGATTATCGTTTTTTGTTATTGTTATTTGCTATTCGATATTTCCTATTTGTTACTGTGTGTGTCAGATTTTATTAGATTTTGCTTCAAGAAATAAGATTTTATTAGATTTTACTTGATTTTACTTGATTTTACTTGATTTTATCTGATTTTATCTGACGGACGCAGGCGGACTCGGACGGACCCAGGCCTACAGCACAAGGATTGATGAGTTTTTCTTATATTTGGGTTTCTTATAGTTTTCATGGGTAATTGGGAATCTAGTGTGGTGCTTAGGATAGAAGTAGGGAACCTAGGGAGCTTGCCAGACACTGTGTTGATTTTTGTCCGGGGCTGAGGCGGCCCCCTCAGCGTCAGGCCAACTTTGGCTGGTTTGTCTTGTTCTCCGGGGGCCAGTTAGGCTAAGTACTTGTGGGTAAAGGAATGAGGGAATAGTTGATATAGGCTTGTTTTTGTAGGTTAGGATTATCGTTTTTTGTTATTGTTATTTGCTATTCGATATTTCCTATTTGTTACTGTGTGTGTCAGATTTTATTAGATTTTGCTTCAAGAAATAAGATTTTATTAGATTTTACTTGATTTTACTTGATTTTATCAGATTTTATCTGACGGACGCAGGCGGACTCGGACGGACCCAGGCCTACAGCACAAGGATTGATGAGTTTTTCTTATATTTGGGTTTCTTATAGTTTTCATGGGTAATTGGGAATCTAGTGTGGTGCTTAGGATAGAAGTAGGGAACCTAGGGAGCTTGCCAGACACTGTGTTGATTTTTGTCCGGGGCTGAGGCGGCCCCCTCAGCGTCAGGCCAACTTTGGCTGGTTTGTCTTGTTCTCCGGGGGCCAGTTAGGCTAAGTACTTGTGGGTAAAGGAATGAGGGAATAGTTGATATAGGCTTGTTTTTGTAGGTTAGGATTATCGTTTTTTGTTATTGTTATTTGCTATTCGATATTTCCTATTTGTTACTGTGTGTGTCAGATTTTATTAGATTTTGCTTCAAGAAATAAGATTTTATTAGATTTTACTTGATTTTACTTGATTTTCCTTGATTTTACTTGATTTTATCTGATTTTATCTGACGGACGCAGGCGGACTCGGACGGACCCAGGCCTACAGCACAAGGATTGATGAGTTTTTCTTATATTTGGGTTTCTTATAGTTTTCATGGGTAATTGGGAATCTAGTGTGGTGCTTAGGATAGAAGTAGGGAACCTAGGGAGCTTGCCAGACACTGTGTTGATTTTTGTCCGGGGCTGAGGCGGCCCCCTCAGCGTCAGGCCAACTTTGGCTGGTTTGTCTTGTTCTCCGGGGGCCAGTTAGGCTAAGTACTTGTGGGTAAAGGAATGAGGGAATAGTTGATATAGGCTTGTTTTTGTAGGTTAGGATTATCGTTTTTTGTTATTGTTATTTGCTATTCGATATTTCCTATTTGTTACTGTGTGTGTCAGATTTTATTAGATTTTGCTTCAAGAAATAAGATTTTATTAGATTTTACTTGATTTTACTTGATTTTCCTTGATTTTACTTGATTTTATCTGATTTTATCTGACGGACGCAGGCGGACTCGGACGGACCCAGGCCTACAGCACAAGGATTGATGAGTTTTTCTTATATTTGGGTTTCTTATAGTTTTCATGGGTAATTGGGAATCTAGTGTGGTGCTTAGGATAGAAGTAGGGAACCTAGGGAGCTTGCCAGACACTGTGTTGATTTTTGTCCGGGGCTGAGGCGGCCCCCTCAGCGTCAGGCCAACTTTGGCTGGTTTGTCTTGTTCTCCGGGGGCCAGTTAGGCTAAGTACTTGTGGGTAAAGGAATAAGGGAAATATCTTTAAGTTGGATTGGTAGAATAATAAGTAGAAATATTAATTTCGTTAAGTATGATTTTACAATAGTTGATATAGGCTTGTTTTTGTAGGTTAGGATTATCGTTTTTTGTTATTGTTATTTGCTATTCGTTCTTATTTGTTACTGTGTGTCACATTTTATTAGATTTTGCTTCAAGAAATCACATTTTACTTGATTTTACTTGATTTTATCTGATTTTATCTGACGGACGCAGGCGGACTCGGACGGACCCAGGCCTACAGCACAAGGATTGATGAGTTTTTCTTATATTGGGTTTCTTATAGTTTTCATGGGTAATTGGGAATCTAGTGTGGTGCTTAGGATAGAAGTAGGGAACCTAGGGAGCTTGCCAGACACTGTGTTGATTTTTGTCCGGGGCTGAGGCGGCCCCCTCAGCGTCAGGCCAACTTTGGCTGGTTTGTCTTGTTCTCCGGGGGCCAGTTAGGCTAAGTACTTGTGGGTAAAGGAATGAGGGAATAGTTGATATAGGCTTGTTTTTGTAGGTTAGGATTATCGTTTTTTGTTATTGTTATTTGCTATTCGATATTTCCTATTTGTTACTGTGTGTGTCAGATTTTATTAGATTTTGCTTCAAGAAATAAGATTTTATTAGATTTTACTTGATTTTACTTGATTTTCTTGATTTTATCTGATTTTATCTGACGGACGCAGGCAGACTCGGACGGACCCAGGCCTACAGCACAAGGATTGATGAGTTTTTCTTATATTTGGGTTTCTTATAGTTTTCATGGGTAATTGGGAATCTAGTGTGGTGCTTAGGATAGAAGTAGGGAACCTAGGGAGCTTGCCAGACACTGTGTTGATTTTTGTCCGGGGCTGAGGCGGCCCCCTCAGCGTCAGGCCAACTTTGGCTGGTTTGTCTTGTTCTCCGGGGGCCAGTTAGGCTAAGTACTTGTGGGTAAAGGAATAAGGGAAATATCTTTAAGTTGGATTGGTAGAATAATAAGTAGAAATATTAATTTCATTAGGTATGATTTTACAATAGTTGATATAGGCTTGTTTTTGTAGGTTAGGATTATCGTTTTTTGTTATTGTTATTTGCTATTCGTTCTTATTTGTTACTGTGTGTGTCACATTTTATTAGATTTTGCTTCAAGAAATCACATTTTACTTGATTTTACTTGATTTTATCTGATTTTATCTGACGGACGCAGGCGGACTCGGACGGACCCAGGCCTACAGCACAAGGATTGATGAGTTTTTCTTATATTTGGGTTTCTTATAGTTTTCATGGGTAATTGGGAATCTAGTGTGGTGCTTAGGATAGAAGTAGGGAACCTAGGGAGCTTGCCAGACACTGTGTTGATTTTTGTCCGGGGCTGAGGCGGCCCCCTCAGCGTCAGGCCAACTTTGGCTGGTTTGTCTTGTTCTCCGGGGGCCAGTTAGGCTAAGTACTTGTGGGTAAAGGAATGAGGGAATAGTTGATATAGGCTTGTTTTTGTAGGTTAGGATTATCGTTTTTTGTTATTGTTATTTGCTATTCGATATTTCCTATTTGTTACTGTGTGTGTCAGATTTTATTAGATTTTGCTTCAAGAAATAAGATTTTATTAGATTTTACTTGATTTTACTTGATTTTACTTGATTTTATCTGATTTTATCTGACGGACGCAGGCGGACTCGGACGGACCCAGGCCTACAGCACAAGGATTGATGAGTTTTTCTTATATTTGGGTTTCTTATAGTTTTCATGGGTAATTGGGAATCTAGTGTGGTGCTTAGGATAGAAGTAGGGAACCTAGGGAGCTTGCCAGACACTGTGTTGATTTTTGTCCGGGGCTGAGGCGGCCCCCTCAGCGTCAGGCCAACTTTGGCTGGTTTGTCTTGTTCTCCGGGGGCCAGTTAGGCTAAGTACTTGTGGGTAAAGGAATGAGGGAATAGTTGATATAGGCTTGTTTTTGTAGGTTAGGATTATCGTTTTTTGTTATTGTTATTTGCTATTCGATATTTCCTATTTGTTACTGTGTGTGTCAGATTTTATTAGATTTTGCTTCAAGAAATAAGATTTTATTAGATTTTACTTGATTTTACTTGATTTTACTTGATTTTATCTGATTTTATCTGACGGACGCAGGCGGACTCGGACGGACCCAGGCCTACAGCACAAGGATTGATGAGTTTTTCTTATATTTGGGTTTCTTATAGTTTTCATGGGTAATTGGGAATCTAGTGTGGTGCTTAGGATAGAAGTAGGGAACCTAGGGAGCTTGCCAGACACTGTGTTGATTTTTGTCCGGGGCTGAGGCGGCCCCCTCAGCGTCAGGCCAACTTTGGCTGGTTTGTCTTGTTCTCCGGGGGCCAGTTAGGCTAAGTACTTGTGGGTAAAGGAATGAGGGAATAGTTGATATAGGCTTGTTTTTGTAGGTTAGGATTATCGTTTTTTGTTATTGTTATTTGCTATTCGATATTTCCTATTTGTTACTGTGTGTGTCAGATTTTATTAGATTTTGCTTCAAGAAATCACATTTTACTTGATTTTACTTGATTTTATCTGATTTTATCTGACGGATGCAGGCGGACTCGGACGGACCCAGGCCTACAGCACAAGGATTGATGAGTTTTTCTTATATTTGGGTTTCTTATAGTTTTCATGGGTAATTGGGAATCTAGTGTGGTGCTTAGGATAGAAGTAGGGAACCTAGGGAGCTTGCCAGACACTGTGTTGATTTTTGTCCGGGGCTGAGGCGGCCCCCTCAGAGTCAGGCCAACTTTGGCTGGTTTGTCTTGTTCTCCGGGGGCCAGTTAGGCTAAGTACTTGTGGGTAAAGGAATAAGGGAAATATCTTTAAGTTGGATTGGTAGAATAATAAGTAGAAATATTAATTTCATTAGGTATGATTTTACAATAGTTGATATAGGCTTGTTTTTGTAGGTTAGGATTATCGTTTTTTGTTATTGTTATTTGCTATTCGTTCTTATTTGTTACTGTGTGTGTCACATTTTATTAGATTTTGCTTCAAGAAATCACATTTTACTTGATTTTACTTGATTTTATCTGATTTTATCTGACGGATGCAGGCGGATTCGGACGGACCCAGGCCTACAGCACAAGGATTGATGAGTTTTTCTTATATTTGGGTTTCTTATAGTTTTCATGGGTAATTGGGAATCTAGTGTGGTGCTTAGGATAGAAGTAGGGAACCTAGGGAGCTTGCCAGACACTGTGTTGATTTTTGTCCGGGGCTGAGGCGGCCCCCTCAGCGTCAGGCCAACTTTGGCTGGTTTGTCTTGTTCTCCGGGGGCCAGTTAGGCTAAGTACTTGTGGGTAAAGGAATGAGGGAATAGTTGATATAGGCTTGTTTTTGTAGGTTAGGATTATCGTTTTTTGTTATTGTTATTTGCTATTCGATATTTCCTATTTGTTACTGTGTGTGTCAGATTTTATTAGATTTTGCTTCAAGAAATAAGATTTTATTAGATTTTACTTGATTTTACTTGATTTTACTTGATTTTATCTGATTTTATCTGACGGACGCAGGCGGACTCGGACGGTCCCAGGCCTACAGCACAAGGATTGATGAGTTTTTCTTATATTTGGGTTTCTTATAGTTTTCATGGGTAATTGGGAATCTAGTGTGGTGCTTAGGATAGAAGTAGGGAACCTAGGGAGCTTGCCAGACACTGTGTTGATTTTTGTCCGGGGCTGAGGCGGCCCCCTCAGCGTCAGGCCAACTTTGGCTGGTTTGTCTTGTTCTCCGGGGGCCAGTTAGGCTAAGTACTTGTGGGTAAAGGAATGAGGGAATAGTTGATATAGGCTTGTTTTTGTAGGTTAGGATTATTGTTTTTTGTTATTGTTATTTGCTATTCGATATTTCCTATTTGTTACTGTGTGTGTCAGATTTTATTAGATTTTGCTTCAAGAAATAAGATTTTATTAGATTTTACTTGATTTTACTTGATTTTACTTGATTTTATCTGATTTTATCTGACGGACGCAGGCGGACTCGGACGGACCCAGGCCTACAGCACAAGGATTGATGAGTTTTTCTTATATTTGGGTTTCTTATAGTTTTCATGGGTAATTGGGAATCTAGTGTGGTGCTTAGGATAGAAGTAGGGAACCTAGGGAGCTTGCCAGACACTGTGTTGATTTTTGTCTGGGGCTGAGGCGGCCCCCTCAGCGTCAGGCCAACTTTGGCTGGTTTGTCTTGTTCTCCAGGGGCCAGTTAGGCTAAGTACTTGTGGGTAAAGGAATGAGGGAATAGTTGATATAGGCTTGTTTTTGTAGGTTAGGATTATCGTTTTTTGTTATTGTTATTTGCTATTCGATATTTCCTATTTGTTACTGTGTGTGTCAGATTTTATTAGATTTTGCTTCAAGAAATAAGATTTTATTAGATTTTACTTGATTTTACTTGATTTTCCTTGATTTTACTGGATTTTATCTGATTTTATCTGACGGACGCAGGCGGACTCGGACGGACCCAGGCCTACAGCACAAGGATTGATGAGTTTTTCTTATATTTGGGTTTCTTATAGTTTTCATGGGTAATTGGGAATCTAGTGTGGTGCTTAGGACAGAAGTAGGGAACCTAGGGAGCTTGCCAGACACTGTGTTGATTTTTGTCCGGGGCTGAGGCGGCCCCCTCAGCGTCAGGCCAACTTTGGCTGGTTTGTCTTGTTCTCCGGGGGCCAGTTAGGCTAAGTACTTGTGGGTAAAGGAATGAGGGAATAGTTGATATAGGCTTGTTTTTGTAGGTTAGGATTATCGTTTTTTGTTATTGTTATTTGCTATTCGATATTTCCTATTTGTTACTGTGTGTGTCAGATTTTATTAGATTTTGCTTCAAGAAATAAGATTTTATTAGATTTTACTTGATTTTACTTGATTTTACTTGATTTTATCTGATTTTATCTGACGGACGCAGGCGGACTCGGATGGACCCAGGCCTACAGCACAAGGATTGATGAGTTTTTCTTATATTTGGGTTTCTTATAGTTTTCATGGGTAATTGGGAATCTAGTGTGGTGCTTAGGATAGAAGTAGGGAACCTAGGGAGCTTGCCAGACACTGTGTTGATTTTTGTCCGGGGCTGAGGCGGCCCCCTCAGCATCAGGCCAACTTTGGCTGGTTTGTCTTGTTCTCCGGGGGCCAGTTAGGCTAAGTACTTGTGGGTAAAGGAATAAGGGAAATATCTTTAAGTTGGATTGGTAGAATAATAAGTAGAAATATTAATTTCATTAGGTATGATTTTACAATAGTTGATATAGGCTTGTTTTTGTAGGTTAGGATTATCGTTTTTTGTTATTGTTATTTGCTATTCGTTCTTATTTGTTACTGTGTGTGTCACATTTTATTAGATTTTGCTTCAAGAAATCACATTTTACTTGATTTTACTTGATTTTATCTGATTTTATCTGACGGATGCAGGCGGACTCGGACGGACCCAGGCCTACAGCACAAGGATTGATGAGTTTTTCTTATATTTGGGTTTCTTATAGTTTTCATGGGTAATTGGGAATCTAGTGTGGTGCTTAGGATAGAAGTAGGGAACCTAGGGAGCTTGCCAGACACTGTGTTGATTTTTGTCCGGGGCTGAGGCGGCCCCCTCAGCGTCAGGCCAACTTTGGCTGGTTTGTCTTGTTCTCCGGGGGCCAGTTAGGCTAAGTACTTGTGGGTAAAGGAATGAGGGAATAGTTGATATAGGCTTGTTTTTGTAGGTTAGGATTATCGTTTTTTGTTATTGTTATTTGCTATTCGATATTTCCTATTTGTTACTGTGTGTGTCAGATTTTATTAGATTTTGCTTCAAGAAATAAGATTTTATTAGATTTTACTTGATTTTACTTGATTTTACTTGATTTTATCTGATTTTATCTGACGGACGCAGGCGGACTCGGACGGACCCAGGCCTACAGCACAAGGATTGATGAGTTTTTCTTATATTTGGGTTTCTTATAGTTTTCATGGGTAATTGGGAATCTAGTGTGGTGCTTAGGATAGAAGTAGGGAACCTAGGGAGCTTGCCAGACACTGTGTTGATTTTTGTCCGGGGCTGAGGCGGCCCCCTCAGCGTCAGGCCAACTTTGGCTGGTTTGTCTTGTTCTCCGGGGGCCAGTTAGGCTAAGTACTTGTGGGTAAAGGAATGAGGGAATAGTTGATATAGGCTTGTTTTTGTAGGTTAGGATTATCGTTTTTTGTTATTGTTATTTGCTATTCGATATTTCCTATTTGTTACTGTGTGTGTCAGATTTTATTAGATTTTGCTTCAAGAAATAAGATTTTATTAGATTTTACTTGATTTTACTTGATTTTCCTTGATTTTACTTGATTTTATCTGATTTTATCTGACGGACGCAGGCGGACTCGGACGGACCCAGGCCTACAGCACAAGGATTGATGAGTTTTTCTTATATTTGGGTTTCTTATAGTTTTCATGGGTAATTGGGAATCTAGTGTGGTGCTTAGGATAGAAGTAGGGAACCTAGGGAGCTTGCCAGACACTGTGTTGATTTTTGTCCGGGGCTGAGGCGGCCCCCTCAGCGTCAGGCCAACTTTGGCTGGTTTGTCTTGTTCTCCGGGGGCCAGTTAGGCTAAGTACTTGTGGGTAAAGGAATAAGGGAAATATCTTTAAGTTGGATTGGTAGAATAATAAGTAGAAATATTAATTTCATTAGGTATGATTTTACAATAGTTGATATAGACTTGTTTTTGTAGGTTAGGATTATAGTTTTTTGTTATTGTTATTTGCTATTCGTTCTTATTTGTTACTGTGTGTGTCACATTTTATTAGATTTTGCTTCAAGAAATCACATTTTACTTGATTTTACTTGATTTTATCTGATTTTATCTGACGGATGCAGGCGGACTCGGACGGACCCAGGCCTACAGCACAAGGATTGATGAGTTTTTCTTATATTTGGGTTTCTTATAGTTTTCATGGGTAATTGGGAATCTAGTGTGGTGCTTAGGATAGAAGTAGGGAACCTAGGGAGCTTGCCAGACACTGTGTTGATTTTTGTCCGGGGCTGAGGCGGCCCCCTCAGCGTCAGGCCAACTTTGGCTGGTTTGTCTTGTTCTCCGGGGGCCAGTTAGGCTAAGTACTTGTGGGTAAAGGAATTAGGGAAATATCTTTAAGTTGGATTGGTAGGATAATAAGTAGAAATATTAATTTCATTAGGTCTGATTTTACAATAGTTGATATAGGCTTGTTTTTGTAGGTTAGGATTATCGTTTTTTGTTATTGTTATTTGCTATTCGATATTTCCTATTTGTTACTGTGTGTGTCAGATTTTATTAGATTTTGCTTCAAGAAATAAGATTTTATTAGATTTTACTTGATTTTCCTTGATTTTACTTGATTTTATCTGATTTTATCTGACGGACGCAGGCGGACTCGGACGGACCCAGGCCTACAGCACAAGGATTGATGAGTTTTTCTTATATTTGGGTTTCTTATAGTTTTCATGGGTAATTGGGAATCTAGTGTGGTGCTTAGGATAGAAGTAGGGAACCTAGGGAGCTTGCCAGACACTGTGTTGATTTTTGTCCGGGGCTGAGGCGGCCCCCTCAGCGTCAGGCCAACTTTGGCTGGTTTGTCTTGTTCTCCGGGGGCCAGTTAGGCTAAGTACTTGTGGGTAAAGGAATAAGGGAAATATCTTTAAGTTGGATTGGTAGAATAATAAGTAGAAATATTAATTTCATTAGGTATGATTTTACAATAGTTGATATAGGCTTGTTTTTGTAGGTTAGGATTATCGTTTTTTGTTATTGTTATTTGCTATTCGTTCTTATTTGTTACTGTGTGTGTCACATTTTATTAGATTTTGCTTCAAGAAATCACATTTTACTTGATTTTACTTGATTTTATCTGATTTTATCTGACGGATGCAGGCGGATTCGGACGGACCCAGGCCTACAGCACAAGGATTGATGAGTTTTTCTTATATTTGGGTTTCTTATAGTTTTCATGGGTAATTGGGAATCTAGTGTGGTGCTTAGGATAGAAGTAGGGAACCTAGGGAGCTTGCCAGACACTGTGTTGATTTTTGTCCGGGGCTGAGGCGGCCCCCTCAGCGTCAGGCCAACTTTGGCTGGTTTGTCTTGTTCTCCGGGGGCCAGTTAGGCTAAGTACTTGTGGGTAAAGGAATGAGGGAATAGTTGATATAGGCTTGTTTTTGTAGGTTAGGATTATCGTTTTTTGTTATTGTTATTTGCTATTCGATATTTCCTATTTGTTACTGTGTGTGTCAGATTTTATAAGATTTTGCTTCAAGAAATAAGATTTTATTAGATTTTACTTGATTTTCCTTGATTTTACTTGATTTTATCTGATTTTATCTGAAGGACGCAGGCGGACTCGGACGGACCCAGGCCTACAGCACAAGGATTGATGAGTTTTTCTTATATTTGGGTTTCTTATAGTTTTCATGGGTAATTGGGAATCTAGTGTGGTGCTTAGGATAGAAGTAGGGAACCTAGGGAGCTTGCCAGACACTGTGTTGATTTTTGTCCGGGGCTGAGGCGGCCCCCTCAGCGTCAGGCCAACTTTGGCTGGTTTGTCTTGTTCTCCGGGGGCCAGTTAGGCTAAGTACTTGTGGGTAAAGGAATAAGGGAAATATCTTTAAGTTGGATTGGTAGAATAATAAGTAGAAATATTAATTTCATTAGGTATGATTTTACAATAGTTGATATAGGCTTGTTTTTGTAGGTTAGGATTATCGTTTTTTGTTATTGTTATTTGCTATTCGTTCTTATTTGTTACTGTGTGTGTCAGATTTTATTAGATTTTGCTTCAAGAAATCACATTTTACTTGATTTTACTTGATTTTATCTGATTTTATCTGACGGATGCAGGCGGACTCGGACGGACCCAGGCCTACAGCACAAGGATTGATGAGTTTTTCTTATATTTGGGTTTCTTATAGTTTTCATGGGTAATTGGGAATCTAGTGTGGTGCTTAGGATAGAAGTAGGGAACCTAGGGAGCTTGCCAGACACTGTGTTGATTTTTGTCCGGGGCTGAGGCGGCCCCCTCAGCGTCAGGCCAACTTTGGCTGGTTTGTCTTGTTCTCCGGGGGCCAGTTAGGCTAAGTACTTGTGGGTAAAGGAATGAGGGAATAGTTGATATAGGCTTGTTTTTGTAGGTTAGGATTATCGTTTTTTGTTATTGTTATTTGCTATTCGATATTTCCTATTTGTTACTGTGTGTGTCCGATTTTATTAGATTTTGCTTCAAGAAATAAGATTTTATTAGATTTTACTTGATTTTACTTGATTTTACTTGATTTTACTTGATTTTATCTGATTTTATCTGACGGACGCAGGCGGACTCAGACGGACCCAGGCCTACAGCACAAGGATTGATGAGTTTTTCTTATATTTGGGTTTCTTATAGTTTTCATGGGTAATTGGGAATCTAGTGTGGTGCTTAGGATAGAAGTAGGGAACCTAGGGAGCTTGCCAGACACTGTGTTGATTTTTGTCCGGGGCTGAGGCGGCCCCCTCAGCATCAGGCCAACTTTGGCTGGTTTGTCTTGTTCTCCGGGGGCCAGTTAGGCTAAGTACTTGTGGGTAAAGGAATAAGGGAAATATCTTTAAGTTGGATTGGTAGAATAATAAGTAGAAATATTAATTTCATTAGGTATGATTTTACAATAGTTGATATAGGCTTGTTTTTGTAGGTTAGGATTATCGTTTTTTGTTATTGTTATTTGCTATTCGTTCTTATTTGTTACTGTGTGTGTCACATTTTATTAGATTTTGCTTCAAGAAATCACATTTTACTTGATTTTACTTGATTTTATCTGACGGATGCAGGCGGACTCGGACGGACCCAGGCCTACAGCACAAGGATTGATGAGTTTTTCTTATATTTGGGTTTCTTATAGTTTTCATGGGTAATTGGGAATCTAGTGTGGTGCTTAGGATAGAAGTAGGGAACCTAGGGAGCTTGCCAGACACTGTGTTGATTTTTGTCCGGGGCTGAGGCGGCCCCCTCAGCGTCAGGCCAACTTTGGCTGGTTTGTCTTGTTCTCCGGGGGCCAGTTAGGCTAAGTACTTGTGGGTAAAGGAATGAGGGAATAGTTGATATAGGCTTGTTTTTGTAGGTTAGGATTATCGTTTTTTGTTATTGTTATTTGCTATTCGATATTTCCTATTTGTTACTGTGTGTGTCAGATTTTATTAGATTTTGCTTCAAGAAATAAGATTTTATTAGATTTTACTTGATTTTACTTGATTTTACTTGATTTTACTTGATTTTATCTGACGGACGCAGGCGAACTCGGACGGACCCAGGCCTACAGCACAAGGATTGATGAGTTTTTCTTATATTTGGGTTTCTTATAGTTTTCATGGGTAATTGGGAATCTAGTGTGGTGCTTAGGATAGAAGTAGGGAACCTAGGGAGCTTGCCAGACACTGTGTTGATTTTTGTCCGGGGCTGAGGCGGCCCCCTCAGCGTCAGGCCAACTTTGGCTGGTTTGTCTTGTTCTCCGGGGGCCAGTTAGGCTAAGTACTTGTGGGTAAAGGAATGAGGGAATAGTTGATATAGGCTTGTTTTTGTAGGTTAGGATTATCGTTTTTTGTTATTGTTATTTGCTATTCGATATTTCCTATTTGTTACTGTGTGTGTCAGATTTTATTAGATTTTGCTTCAAGAAATAAGATTTTATTAGATTTTACTTGATTTTACTTGATTTTACTTGATTTTATCTGATTTTATCTGACGGACGCAGGCGGACTCGGACGGACCCAGGCCTACAGCACAAGGATTGATGAGTTTTTCTTATATTTGGGTTTCTTATAGTTTTCATGGGTAATTGGGAATCTAGTGTGGTGCTTAGGATAGAAGTAGGGAACCTAGGGAGCTTGCCAGACACTGTGTTGATTTTTGTCCGGGGCTGAGGCGGCCCCCTCAGCGTCAGGCCAACTTTGGCTGGTTTGTCTTGTTCTCCGGGGGCCAGTTAGGCTAAGTACTTGTGGGTAAAGGAATGAGGGAATAGTTGATATAGGCTTGTTTTTGTAGGTTAGGATTATCGTTTTTTGTTATTGTTATTTGCTATTCGATATTTCCTATTTGTTACTGTGTGTGTCAGATTTTATTAGATTTTGCTTCAAGAAATAAGATTTTATTAGATTTTACTTGATTTTACTTGATTTTCCTTGATTTTACTTGATTTTATCTGATTTTATCTGACGGACGCAGGCGGACTCGGACGGACCCAGGCCTACAGCACAAGGATTGATGAGTTTTTCTTATATTTGGGTTTCTTATAGTTTTCATGGGTAATTGGGAATCTAGTGTGGTGCTTAAAATAGAAGTAGGGAACCTAGGGAGCTTGCCAGACACTGTGTTGATTTTTGTCCGGGGCTGAGGCGGCCCCCTCAGCGTCAGGCCAACTTTGGCTGGTTTGTCTTGTTCTCCGGGGGCCAGTTAGGCTAAGTACTTGTGGGTAAAGGAATAAGGGAAATATCTTTAAGTTGGATTGGTAGAATAATAAGTAGAAATATTAATTTCATTAGGTCTGATTTTACAATAGTTGATATAGGCTTGTTTTTGTAGGTTAGGATTATCGTTTTTTGTTATTGTTATTTGCTATTCGATATTTCCTATTTGTTACTGTGTGTGTCAGATTTTATTAGATTTTGCTTCAAGAAATAAGATTTTATTAGATTTTACTTGATTTTACTTGATTTTACTTGATTTTATCTGATTTTATCTGACCGACGCAGGCGGACTCGGACGGACCCAGGCCTACAGCACAAGGATTGATGAGTTTTTCTTATATTTGGGTTTCTTATAGTTTTCATGGGTAATTGGGAATCTAGTGTGGTGCTTAGGATAGAAGTAGGGAACCTAGGGAGCTTGCCAGACACTGTGTTGATTTTTGTCCGGGGCTGAGGCGGCCCCCTCAGCGTCAGGCCAACTTTGGCTGGTTTGTCTTGTTCTCCGGGGGCCAGTTAGGCTAAGTACTTGTGGGTAAAGGGATAAGGGAAATATCTTTAAGTTGGATTGGTAGAATAATAAGTAGAAATATTAATTTCATTAGGTCTGATTTTACAATAGTTGATATAGGCTTGTTTTTGTAGGTTAGGATTATCGTTTTTTGTTATTGTTATTTGCTATTCGATATTTCCTATTTGTTACTGTGTGTGTCAGATTTTATTAGATTTTGCTTCAAGAAATAAGATTTTATTAGATTTTACTTGATTTTACTTGATTTTACTTGATTTTACTTGATTTTACTTGATTTTATCTGACGGACGCAGGCGGACTCGGACGGACCCAGGCCTACAGCACAAGGATTGATGAGTTTTTCTTATATTTGGGTTTCTTATAGTTTTCATGGGTAATTGGGAATCTAGTGTGGTGCTTAGGATAGAAGTAGGGAACCTAGGGAGCTTGCCAGACACTGTGTTGATTTTTGTCCGGGGCTGAGGCGGCCCCCTCAGCGTCAGGCCAACTTCGGCTGGTTTGTCTTGTTCTCCGGGGGCCAGTTAGGCTAAGTACTTGTGGGTAAAGGAATGAGGGAATAGTTGATATAGGCTTGTTTTTGTAGGTTAGGATTATCGTTTTTTGTTATTGTTATTTGCTATTCGATATTTCCTATTTGTTACTGTGTGTGTCAGATTTTATTAGATTTTGCTTCAAGAAATAAGATTTTATTAGATTTTACTTGATTTTACTTGATTTTACTTGATTTTATCTGATTTTATCTGACGGACGCAGGCGGACTCGGACGGACCCAGGCCTACAGCACAAGGATTGATGAGTTTTTCTTATATTTGGGTTTCTTATAGTTTTCATGGGTAATTGGGAATCTAGTGTGGTGCTTAGGATAGAAGTAGGGAACCTAGGGAGCTTGCCAGACACTGTGTTGATTTTTGTCCGGGGCTGAGGCGGCCCCCTCAGCGTCAGGCCAACTTTGGCTGGTTTGTCTTGTTCTCCGGGGGCCAGTTAGGCTAAGTACTTGTGGGTAAAGGAAGGAGGGAATAGTTGATATAGGCTTGTTTTTGTAGGTTAGGATTATCGTTTTTTGTTATTGTTATTTGCTATTCGATATTTCCTATTTGTTACTGTGTGTGTCAGATTTTATTAGATTTTGCTTCAAGAAATAAGATTTAATTAGATTTTACTTGATTTTACTTGATTTTACTTGATTTTATCTGATTTTATCTGACCGACGCAGGCGGACTCGGACGGACCCAGGCCTACAGCACAAGGATTGATGAGTTTTTCTTATATTTGGGTTTCTTATAGTTTTCATGGGTAATTGGGAATCTAGTGTGGCGCTTAGGATAGAAGTAGGGAACCTAGGGAGCTTGCCAGACACTGTGTTGATTTTTGTCCGGGGCTGAGGCGGCCCCCTCAGCGTCAGGCCAACTTTGGCTGGTTTGTCTTGTTCTCCGGGGGCCAGTTAGGCTAAGTACTTGTGGGTAAAGGAATGAGGGAATAGTTGATATAGGCTTGTTTTTGTAGGTTAGGATTATCGTTTTTTGTTATTGTTATTTGCTATTCGATATTTCCTATTTGTTACTGTGTGTGTCATATTTTATTAGATTTTGCTTCAAGAAATAAGATTTTATTAGATTTTACTTGATTTTACTTGATTTTACTTGATTTTATCTGATTTTATCTGACGGACGCAGGCGGACTCGGACGGACCCAGGCCTACAGCACAAGGATTGATGAGTTTTTCTTATATTTGGGTTTCTTATAGTTTTCATGGGTAATTGGGAATCTAGTGTGGTGCTTAGGATAGAAGTAGGGAACCTAGGGAGCTTGCCAGACACTGTGTTGATTTTTGTCCGGGGCTGAGGCGGCCCCCTCAGCGTCAGGCCAACTTTGGCTGGTTTGTCTTGTTCTCCGGGGGCCAGTTAGGCTAAGTACTTGTGGGTAAAGGAATGAGGGAATAGTTGATATAGGCTTGTTTTTGTAGGTTAGGATTATCGTTTTTTGTTATTGTTATTTGCTATTCGATATTTCCTATTTGTTACTGTGTGTGTCAGATTTTATTAGATTTTGCTTCAAGAAATAAGATTTTATTAGATTTTACTTGATTTTACTTGATTTTACTTGATTTTATCTGATTTTATCTGACCGACGCAGGCGGACTCGGACGGACCCAGGCCTACAGCACAAGGATTGATGAGTTTTTCTTATATTTGGGTTTCTTATAGTTTTCATGGGTAATTGGGAATCTAGTGTGGTGCTTAGGATAGAAGTAGGGAACCTAGGGAGCTTGCCAGACACTGTGTTGATTTTTGTCCGGGGCTGAGGCGGCCCCCTCAGCGTCAGGCCAACTTTGGCTGGTTTGTCTTGTTCTCCGGGGGCCAGTTAGGCTAAGTACTTGTGGGTAAAGGAATGAGGGAATAGTTGATATAGGCTTGTTTTTGTAGGTTAGGATTATCGTTTTTTGTTATTGTTATTTGCTATTCGATATTTCCTATTTGTTACTGTGTGTGTCAGATTTTATTAGATTTTGCTTCAAGAAATAAGATTTTATTAGATTTTACTTGATTTTACTTGATTTTACTTGATTTTACTTGATTTTATCTGATTTTATCTGACGGACGCAGGCGGACTCGGACGGACCCAGGCCTACAGCACAAGGATTGATGAGTTTTTCTTATATTTGGGTTTCTTATAGTTTTCATGGGTAATTGGGAATCTAGTGTGGTGCTTAGGATAGAAGTAGGGAACCTAGGGAGCTTGCCAGACACTGTGTTGATTTTTGTCCGGGGCTGAGGCGGCCCCCTCAGCGTCAGGCCAACTTTGGCTGGTTTGTCTTGTTCTCCGGGGGCCAGTTAGGCTAAGTACTTGTGGGTAAAGGAATGAGGGAATAGTTGATATAGGCTTGTTTTTGTAGGTTAGGATTATCGTTTTTTGTTATTGTTATTTGCTATTCGATATTTCCTATTTGTTACTGTGTGTGTCAGATTTTATTAGATTTTGCTTCAAGAAATAAGATTTTATTAGATTTTACTTGATTTTACTTGATTTTACTTGATTTTATCTGATTTTATCTGACGGACGCAGGCGGACTCGGACGGACCCAGGCCTACAGCACAAGGATTGATGAGTTTTTCTTATATTTGGGTTTCTTATAGTTTTCATGGGTAATTGGGAATCTAGTGTGGTGCTTAGGATAGAAGTAGGGAACCTAGGGAGCTTGCCAGACACTGTGTTGATTTTTGTCCGGGGCTGAGGCGGCCCCCTCAGCGTCAGGCCAACTTTGGCTGGTTTGTCTTGTTCTCCGGGGACCAGTTAGGCTAAGTACTTGTGGGTAAAGGAATGAGGGAATAGTTGATATAGGCTTGTTTTTGTAGGTTAGGATTATCGTTTTTTGTTATTGTTATTTGCTATTCGATATTTCCTATTTGTTACTGTGTGTGTCAGATTTTATTAGATTTTGCTTCAAGAAATAAGATTTTATTAGATTTTACTTGATTTTACTTGATTTTACTTGATTTTATCTGATTTTATCTGATTTTATCTGATGGACGCAGGCGGACTCGGACGGACCCAGGCCTACAGCACAAGGATTGATGAGTTTTTCTTATATTTGGGTTTCTTATAGTTTTCATGGGTAATTGGGAATCTAGTGTGGTGCTTAGGATAGAAGTAGGGAACCTAGGGAGCTTGCCAGACACTGTGTTGATTTTTGTCCGGGGCTGAGGCGGCCCCCTCAGCGTCAGGCCAACTTTGGCTGGTTTGTCTTGTTCTCCGGGGGCCAGTTAGGCTAAGTACTTGTGGGTAAAGGAATAAGGGAAATATCTTTAAGTTGGATTGGTAGAATAATAAGTAGAAATATTAATTTCATTAGGTATGATTTTACAATAGTTGATATAGGCTTGTTTTTGTAGGTTAGGATTATCGTTTTTTGTTATTGTTATTTGCTATTCGTTCTTATTTGTTACTGTGTGTGTCACATTTTATTAGATTTTGCTTCAAGAAATCACATTTTACTTGATTTTATCTGATTTTATCTGACGGATGCAGGCGGACTCAGACGGACCCAGGCCTACAGCACAAGGATTGATGAGTTTTTCTTATATTTGGGTTTCTTATAGTTTTCATGGGTAATTGGGAATCTAGTGTGGTGCTTAGGATAGAAGTAGGGAACCTAGGGAGCTTGCCAGACACTGTGTTGATTTTTGTCCGGGGCTGAGGCGGCCCCCTCAGCGTCAGGCCAACTTTGGCTGGTTTGTCTTGTTCTCCGGGGGCCAGTTAGGCTAAGTACTTGTGGGTAAAGGAATGAGGGAATAGTTGATATAGGCTTGTTTTTGTAGGTTAGGATTATCGTTTTTTGTTATTGTTATTTGCTATTCGATATTTCCTATTTGTTACTGTGTGTGTCAGATTTTATTAGATTTTGCTTCAAGAAATAAGATTTTATTAGATTTTACTTGATTTTCCTTGATTTTACTTGATTTTATCTGATTTTATCTGACGGACGCAGGCGGACTCGGACGGACCCAGGCCTACAGCACAAGGATTGATGAGTTTTTCTTATATTTGGGTTTCTTATAGTTTTCATGGGTAATTGGGAATCTAGTGTGGTGCTTAGGATAGAAGTAGGGAACCTAGGGAGCTTGCCAGACACTGTGTTGATTTTTGTCCGGGGCTGAGGCGGCCCCCTCAGCATCAGGCCAACTTTGGCTGGTTTGTCTTGTTCTCCGGGGGCCAGTTAGGCTAAGTACTTGTGGGTAAAGGAATAAGGGAAATATCTTTAAGTTGGATTGGTAGAATAATAAGTAGAAATATTAATTTCATTAGGTATGATTTTACAATAGTTGATATAGGCTTGTTTTTGTAGGTTAGGATTATCGTTTTTTGTTATTGTTATTTGCTATTCGATATTTCCTATTTGTTACTGTGTGTGTCAGATTTTATTAGATTTTGCTTCAAGAAATAAGATTTTATTAGATTTTACTTGATTTTCCTTGATTTTACTTGATTTTATCTGATTTTATCTGACGGACGCAGGCGGACTCGGACGGACCCAGGCCTACAGCACAAGGATTGATGAGTTTTTCTTATATTTGGGTTTCTTATAGTTTTCATGGGTAATTGGGACTCTAGTGTGGTGCTTAGGATAGAAGTAGGGAACCTAGGGAGCTTGCCAGACACTGTGTTGATTTTTGTCCGGGGCTGAGTCGGCCCCCTCAGCGTCAGGCCAACTTTGGCTGGTTTGTCTTGTTCTCCGGGGGCCAGTTAGGCTAAGTACTTGTGGGTAAAGGAATAAGGGAAATATCTTTAAGTTGGATTGGTAGGATAATAAGTAGAAATATTAATTTCATTAGGTCTGATTTTACAATAGTTGATATAGGCTTGTTTTTGTAGGTTAGGATTATCGTTTTTTGTTATTGTTATTTGCTATTCGATATTTCCTATTTGTTACTGTGTGTGTCAGATTTTATTAGATTTTGCTTCAAGAAATAAGATTTTATTAGATTTTACTTGATTTTCCTTGATTTTACTTGATTTTATCTGATTTTATCTGACGGACGCAGGCGGACTCGGACGGACCCAGGCCTACAGCACAAGGATTGATGAGTTTTTCTTATATTTGGGTTTCTTATAGTTTTCATGGGTAATTGGGAATCTAGTGTGGTGCTTAGGATAGAAGTAGGGAACCTAGGGAGCTTGCCAGACACTGTGTTGATTTTTGTCCGGGGCTGAGGCGGCCCCCTCAGCGTCAGGCCAACTTTGGCTGGTTTGTCTTGTTCTCCGGGGGCCAGTTAGGCTAAGTACTTGTGGGTAAAGGAATAAGGGAAATATCTTTAAGTTGGATTGGTAGAATAATAAGTAGAAATATTAATTTCATTAGGTATGATTTTACAATAGTTGATATAGGCTTGTTTTTGTAGGTTAGGATTATCGTTTTTTGTTATTGTTATTTGCTATTCGTTCTTATTTGTTACTGTGTGTGTCACATTTTATTAGATTTTGCTTCAAGAAATCACATTTTACTTGATTTTACTTAATTTTATCTGATTTTATCTGACGGATGCAGGTGGACTCGGACGGACCCAGGCCTACAGCACAAGGATTGATGAGTTTTTCTTATATTTGGGTTTCTTATAGTTTTCATGGGTAATTGGGAATCTAGTGTGGTGCTTAGGATAGAAGTAGGGAACCTAGGGAGCTTGCCAGACACTGTGTTGATTTTTGTCCGGGGCTGAGGCGGCCCCCTCAGCGTCAGGCCAACTTTGGCTGGTTTGTCTTGTTCTCCGGGGGCCAGTTAGGCTAAGTACTTGTGGGTAAAGGAATAAGGGAAATATCTTTAAGTTGGATTGGTAGAATAATAAGTAGAAATATTAATTTAAATTAGGTCTGATTTTACAATAGTTGATATAGGCTTGTTTTTGTAGGTTAGGATTATCGTTTTTTGTTATTGTTATTTGCTATTCGTTCTTATTTGTTACTGTGTGTGTCAGATTTTATTAGATTTTGCTTCAAGAAATCACATTTTACTTGATTTTACTTGATTTTATCTGATTTTATCTGACGGATGCAGGCGGACTCGGACGGACCCAGGCCTACAGCACAAGGATTGATGAGTTTTTCTTATATTTGGGTTTCTTATAGTTTTCATGGGTAATTGGGAATCTAGTGTGGTGTTTAGGATAGAAGTAGGGAACCTAGGGAGCTTGCCAGACACTGTGTTGATTTTTGTCCGGGGCTGAGGCGGCCCCCTCAGCGTCAGGCCAACTTTGGCTGGTTTGTCTTGTTCTCCGGGGGCCAGTTAGGCTAAGTACTTGTGGGTAAAGGAATGAGGGAATAGTTGATATAGGCTTGTTTTTGTAGGTTAGGATTATCGTTTTTTGTTATTGTTATTTGCTATTCGATATTTCCTATTTGTTACTGTGTGTGTCAGATTTTATTAGATTTTGCTTCAAGAAATAAGATTTTATTAGATTTTACTTGATTTTACTTGATTTTACTTGATTTTACTTGATTTTATCTGATTTTATCTGACGGACGCAGGCGGACTCGGACGGACCCAGGCCTACAGCACAAGGATTGATGAGTTTTTCTTATATTTGGGTTTCTTATAGTTTTCATGGGTAATTGGGAATCTAGTGTGGTGCTTAGGATAGAAGTAGGGAACCTAGGGAGCTTGCCAGACACTGTGTTGATTTTTGTCCGGGGCTGAGGCGGCCCCCTCAGCGTCAGGCCAACTTTGGCTGGTTTGTCTTGTTCTCCGGGGGCCAGTTAGGCTAAGTACTTGTGGGTAAAGGAATAAGGGAAATATCTTTAAGTTGGATTGGTAGAATAATAAGTAGAAATATTAATTTCATTAGGTATGATTTTACAATAGTTGATATAGGCTTGTTTTTGTAGGTTAGGATTATCGTTTTTTGTTATTTGCTATTCGTTCTTATTTGTTACTGTGTGTGTCACATTTTATTAGATTTTGCTTCAAGAAATCACATTTTACTTGATTTTACTTGATTTTATCTGACGGATGCAGGCGGACTCGGACGGACCCAGGCCTACAGCACAAGGATTGATGAGTTTTTCTTATATTTGGGTTTCTTATAGTTTTCATGGGTAATTGGGAATCTAGTGTGGTGCTTAGGATAGAAGTAGGGAACCTAGGGAGCTTGCCAGACACTGTGTTGATTTTTGTCCGGGGCTGAGGCGGCCCCCTCAGCGTCAGGCCAACTTTGGCTGGTTTGTCTTGTTCTCCGGGGGCCAGTTAGGCTAAGTACTTGTGGGTAAAGGAATAAGGGAAATATCTTTAAGTTGGATTGGTAGAATAATAAGTAGAAATATTAATTTCATTAGGTCTGATTTTACAATAGTTGATATAGGCTTGTTTTTGTAGGTTAGGATTATCGTTTTTTGTTATTGTTATTTGCTATTCGATATTTCCTATTTGTTACTGTGTGTGTCAGATTTTATTAGATTTTGCTTCAAGAAATAAGATTTTATTAGATTTTACTTGATTTTCCTTGATTTTACTTGATTTTATCTGATTTTATCTGACGGACGCAGGCGGACTCGGACGGACCCAGGCCTACAGCACAAGGATTGATGAGTTTTTCTTATATTTGGGTTTCTTATAGTTTTCATGGGTAATTGGGAATCTAGTGTGGTGCTTAGGATAGAAGTAGGGAACCTAGGGAGCTTGCCAGACACTGTGTTGATTTTTGTCCGGGGCTGAGGCGGCCCCCTCAGCGTCAGGCCAACTTTGGCTGGTTTGTCTTGTTCTCCGGGGGCCAGTTAGGCTAAGTACTTGTGGGTAAAGGAATAAGGGAAATATCTTTAAGTTGGATTGGTAGAATAATAAGTAGAAATATTAATTTCATTAGGTATGATTTTACAATAGTTGATAGAGGCTTGTTTTTGTAGGTTAGGATTATCGTTTTTTGTTATTGTTATTTGCTATTCGTTCTTATTTGTTACTGTGTGTGTCACATTTTATTAGATTTTGCTTCAAGAAATCACATTTTACTTGATTTTACTTGATTTTATCTGATTTTATCTGACGGATGCAGGCGGACTCGGACGGACCCAGGCCTACAGCACAAGGATTGATGAGTTTTTCTTATATTTGGGTTTCTTATAGTTTTCATGGGTAATTGGGAATCTAGTGTGGTGCTTAGGATAGAAGTAGGGAACCTAGGGAGCTTGCCAGACACTGTGTTGATTTTTGTCCAGGGCTGAGGCGGCCCCCTCAGCGTCAGGCCAACTTTGGCTGGTTTGTCTTGTTCTCCGGGGGCCAGTTAGGCTAAGTACTTGTGGGTAAAGGAATGAGGGAATAGTTGATATAGGCTTGTTTTTGTAGATTAGGATTATCGTTTTTTGTTATTGTTATTTGCTATTCGATATTTCCTATTTGTTACTGTGTGTGTCAGATTTTATTAGATTTTGCTTCAAGAAATAAGATTTTCTTAGATTTTACTTGATTTTACTTGATTTTACTTGATTTTACTTGATTTTATCTGATTTTATCTGACGGACGCAGGCGGACTCGGACGGACCCAGGCCTACAGCACAAGGATTGATGAGTTTTTCTTATATTTGGGTTTCTTATAGTTTTCATGGGTAATTGGGAATCTAGTGTGGTGCTTAGGATAGAAGTAGGGAACCTAGGGAGCTTGCCAGACACTGTGTTGATTTTTGTCCGGGGCTGAGGCGGCCCCCTCAGCGTCAGGCCAACTTTGGCTGGTTTGTCTTGTTCTCCGGGGGCCAGTTAGGCTAAGTACTTGTGGGTAAAGGAATGAGGGAATAGTTGATATAGGCTTGTTTTTGTAGGTTAGGATTATCGTTTTTTGTTATTGTTATTTGCTATTCGATATTTCCTATTTGTTACTGTGTGTGTCAGATTTTATTAGATTTTGCTTCAAGAAATAAGATTTTATTAGATTTTACTTGATTTTACTTGATTTTCCTTGATTTTACTTGATTTTATCTGATTTTATCTGACGGACGCAGGCGGACTCGGACGGACCCAGGCCTACAGCACAAGGATTGATGAATTTTTCTTATATTTGGGTTTCTTATAGTTTTCATGGGTAATTGGGAATCTAGTGTGGTGCTTACGATAGAAGTAGGGAACCTAGGGAGCTTGCCAGACACTGTGTTGATTTTTGTCCGGGGCTGAGGCGGCCCCCTCAGCGTCAGGCCAACTTTGGCTGGTTTGTCTTGTTCTCCGGGGGCCAGTTAGGCTAAGTACTTGTGGGTAAAGGAATAAGGGAAATATCTTTAAGTTGGATTGGTAGAATAATAAGTAGAAATATTAATTTCATTAGGTATGATTTTACAATAGTTGATATAGGCTTGTTTTTGTAGGTTAGGATTATCGTTTTTTGTTATTGTTATTTGCTATTCGTTCTTATTTGTTACTGTGTGTGTCACATTTTATTAGATTTTGCTTCAAGAAATCACATTTTACTTGATTTTACTTGATTTTATCTGATTTTATCTGACGGATGCAGGTGGACTCGGACGGACCCAGGCCTACAGCACAAGGATTGATGAGTTTTTCTTATATTTGGGTTTCTTATAGTTTTCATGGGTAATTGGGAATCTAGTGTGGTGCTTAGGATAGAAGTAGGGAACCTAGGGAGCTTGCCAGACACTGTGTTGATTTTTGTCCAGGGCTGAGGCGGCCCCCTCAGCGTCAGGCCAACTTTGGCTGGTTTGTCTTGTTCTCCGGGGGCCAGTTAGGCTAAGTACTTGTGGGTAAAGGAATGATTGAATAGTTGATATAGGCTTGTTTTTGTAGGTTAGGATTATCGTTTTTTGTTATTGTTATTTGCTATTCGATATTTCCTATTTGTTACTGTGTGTGTCAGATTTTATTAGATTTTGCTTCAAGAAATAAGATTTTATTAGATTTTACTTGATTTTACTTGATTTTACTTGATTTTATCTGATTTTATCTGACGGACGCAGGCGGACTCGGACGGACCCAGGCCTACAGCACAAGGATTGATGAGTTTTTCTTATATTTGGGTTTCTTATAGTTTTCATGGGTAATTGGGAATCTAGTGTGGTGCTTAGGATAGAAGTAGGGAACCTAGGGAGCTTGCCAGACACTGTGTTGATTTTTGTCCGGGGCTGAGGCGGCCCCCTCAGCGTCAGGCCAACTTTGGCTGGTTTGTCTTGTTCTCCGGGGGCCAGTTAGGCTAAGTACTTGTGGGTAAAGGAATAAGGGAAATATCTTTAAGTTGGATTGGTAGAATAATAAGTAGAAATATTAATTTCGTTAAGTATGATTTTACAATAGTTGATATAGGCTTGTTTTTGTAGGTTAGGATTATCGTTTTTTGTTATTGTTATTTGCTATTCGTTCTTATTTGTTACTGTGTGTGTCACATTTTATTAGATTTTGCTTCAAGAAATCACATTTTACTTGATTTTACTTGATTTTATCTGATTTTATCTGACGGATGCAGGCGGACTCGGACGGACCCAGGCCTACAGCACAAGGATTGATGAGTTTTTCTTATATTTGGGTTTCTTATAGTTTTCATGGGTAATTGGGAATCTAGTGTGGTGCTTAGGATAGAAGTAGGGAACCTAGGGAGCTTGCCAGACACTGTGTTGATTTTTGTCCGGGGCTGAGGCGGCCCCCTCAGCATCAGGCCAACTTTGGCTGGTTTGTCTTGTTCTCCGGGGGCCAGTTAGGCTAAGTACTTGTGGGTAAAGGAATGAGGGAATAGTTGATATAGGCTTGTTTTTGTAGGTTAGGATTATCGTTTTTTGTTATTATTTGCTATTCGATATTTCCTATTTGTTACTGTGTGTGTCAGATTTTATTAGATTTTGCTTCAAGAAATAAGATTTTATTAGATTTTACTTGATTTTCCTTGATTTTACTTGATTTTACTTGATTTTATCTGATTTTATCTGACGGACGCAGGCGGACTCGGACGGACCCAGGCCTACAGCACAAGGATTGATGAGTTTTTCTTATATTTGGGTTTCTTATAGTTTTCATGGGTAATTGGGAATCTAGTGTGGTGCTTAGGATAGAAGTAGGGAACCTAGGGAGCTTGCCAGACACTGTGTTGATTTTTGTCCGGGGCTGAGGCGGCCCCCTCAGCGTCAGGCCAACTTTGGCTGGTTTGTCTTGTTCTCCGGGGGCCAGTTAGGCTAAGTACTTGTGGGTAAAGGAATGAGGGAATAGTTGATATAGGCTTGTTTTTGTAGGTTAGGATTATCGTTTTTTGTTATTGTTATTTGCTATTTGATATTTCCTGTTTGTTACTGTGTGTGTCAGATTTTATTAGATTTTGCTTCAAGAAATAAGATTTTATTAGATTTTACTTGATTTTACTTGATTTTACTTGATTTTATCTGATTTTATCTGACGGACGCAGGCGGACTCGGACGGACCCAGGCCTACAGCACAAGGATTGATGAGTTTTTCTTATATTTGGGTTTCTTATAGTTTTCATGGGTAATTGGGAATCTAGTGTGGTGCTTAGGATAGAAGTAGGGAACCTAGGGAGCTTGCCAGACACTGTGTTGATTTTTGTCCGGGGCTGAGGCGGCCCCCTCAGCGTCAGGCCAACTTTGGCTGGTTTGTCTTGTTCTCCGGGGGCCAGTTAGGCTAAGTACTTGTGGGTAAAGGAATGAGGGAATAGTTGATATAGGCTTGTTTTTGTAGGTTAGGATTATCGTTTTTTGTTATTGTTATTTGCTATTCGATATTTCCTATTTGTTACTGTGTGTGTCAGATTTTATTAGATTTTGCTTCAAGAAATAAGATTTTATTAGATTTTACTTGATTTTACTTGATTTTCCTTGATTTTACTTGATTTTATCTGATTTTATCTGACGGACGCAGGCGGACTCGGACGGACCCAGGCCTACAGCACAAGGATTGATGAGTTTTTCTTATATTTGGGTTTCTTATAGTTTTCATGGGTAATTGGGAATCTAGTGTGGTGCTTAGGATAGAAGTAGGGAACCT